>NW_004624745.1:2208917-2308475 GCF_000247695.1 Heterocephalus glaber | reverse complement strand
ATCTGAAATTCTGTCCTCACATTGGCTCATTCTGCTGTGTAGACTTTCAGTGGAGTTTTTCACGTCCTGGAAATCTATTTGCATCTGTTTTATGGATTCCATTTGTTTCCTATGTTGGAATTCCATCATGTTCCTCAGCTCCTCTCTAGATTTCTTAATCATGTCTTGCACCAGGAGCACAATTTCTCCTGTTATCTGAGAAATTATTTCTGATTTCATTTTTTCCAGATCCCCTTTTGTTGCAGTTCAGTGGGTCCAGGTGGTTGAGCATCAGAGTGTTCCATCTCCTTTCCCTTTGGGGTTGCTGTAGGTGATCTGTAAGTCTCGTTTTGAGACTTATTTATGTGTTTTCTCATTTCGACTGGGGGTGAAGAGGGGTGCTGTTGGCATCAGTGAGGCTCACCTCTTCTGTGCTGGGAGAGGTGGGACAGGGGCCAGGAGCAGTGGTAGGGATGGTCGCCCAGAAGCCCCTTCCTCTGGGCCGGGAGTGGTGGTAGAGATGGTGGCCCAAAAGCCTTTTCCTCCTGCCTGGGAATTGCTGGATGGATGACGACCCAAAAGCCCTTTCCTCTGGGCTGGGATTGGAGAGACGGGTGGTGGCTAGGAAGCCCCTTCCTCTGGGCTCGGAGCAGCAGGACAGAGCACTAGCACTTATTTTTAAATAGCTATCAGTATTGAAGTCATTGCAAGGGTTGTGTGATACTACTCTTAGTCAAATTTATTAACACAGTAGAGCCTGCAGTTTAATAAACTATCATACAGAAAAATGCTTCATAAATGGATTTTATAATTGTGTTTTTTTGGATGAAAATGCCTCTTTTTGAGCTACATTAGGAAGCTTCTCTCAAATTGCAGAGAAAACCATGACTTATTGGTAGTAATAAAATTGAAGCAGTAACGGAAGAAAATATTGTAGAAATTAAAATTATAGCAGTAAGGTTTGCAGATTTAAAAGGAGAAAGAAATGCAGCAGTTCAGGTATTAATAATAATGTCATATGTGACAGATAGGATAAGATATATATAGCAATGAAAGTATCACACTATGGAATTTCTTCTGCAGAAATCTTCGAACCATCACTGGAGTCGGTGCTTCTCATTAGCTTCACATGTACTCACTAAGAGTATGTTGACTGTGTCTCTCCCTTCTTTTGCTTTCCACTTCTCTTTCCTCTGCCTCTTTATTCTGGCTTCTTCTCAGGTTTCCATTGTTCCTGCAGTAAGTTCCTTGCCAAACCCTCCATTCATCTTTTTCTCTGATTCATTTTCTCCAGTGCCCAAAGCTGAAATTGAAAAAAGTGGGGGAAGTAGTTAACATTACAGAAGGTTTTCATTTGTGACATAGTTCTTTGGACAAATTTGCTCAAATCTTATGGGGTATACTGGTCATCATTTACAAACATGAGACTGGGTATTGGAGCATTGCCAGTGACTAATCCAAGTTTACTGAACTAGTCAGTGTCAGAGACTGCATCCATTGTCAGATTCCCATTTCATCTTTTCTAAACTAAATAGATGAGAACGATTCATAAACCTATGAATGTCATCATATTTTAACATCACTTCTTACTCAATAATAGTTTGTACTTTTAGGATTAAATGGGTTAATATATTTAACATTAATGCTACCCCATTTGAAAATAGGGTCTTGGTTTTGTAGTTAGTTAGATTGAGGTCACATTGCAGCAGGGTGCACCCTTAATATAATATGACTGGCACTATAGTTTGGATATACTTCTAATTGTAACCTCAAAGGTTCATGTGTTGGAAGATTTGTCTCCATTTTGTCAGTGAGGTAGTAGAACCTTTAGGAAACAAGGCTTAGTGGGAGGTACTGAGGTCATTAGGCCATTAGAGGTATTGCCTTAGGAAGGGGTAAAGCTGGTCTTGCAAAATGAGTTAGTCCTTGTCAGAGCAAGTTGCTTTAAACAAGACTATGCTTTACAGTCCCTCCTTCATGAGGCTGTTTCTTTCCTTTCTGTTTTTCCACCATGTTATAACACAACCAAAAGAGCCCTCACCAGAGGCCAAACAGATGGGGCTGCTGATCTTGAACTTTCTGCCTTTAAAACTATGCACAAAATGCAATTGTTTTTCTTTACATGTATCCAATCTCAGGTACTTTGTTACAGTAGCAAAAAGTGAACTAATAGAACTGGTGTCATTATAAAAAGAGAGTGACAGAAAGCAGATGGCTGTGTGGAATTCATGGCAGGGAAGGTAGAAGGCAGCAAGCAGTGAAGCAACAAGCCCTCTTCTCCCTTTGATCTCATCCATATTGTAGTCTTTTGGGTTGTGCCATCCACACCCAGGATGGGGCTTCTGTCTTCTGTAAATCTATTTGGCCAGAACTATGCTAATTCAATCAGTGAACTAATTTGGTACCACACTCCCTTAATCCTAGTATCACACACCCTAGATCCAGCCAGCTCCAAAAAGCACCACCTCTGAGTTTGAGGTAGCTACATACAAGCCATAGCAGGCATTTTACAAAAACTTCAAAATTCATTTTTGATTCTCACATTGAAATGGAAGTAATTTAGAAATATATTTTTCTTTCCTCTTTTCTTATCAAATCTGGTAGAACCTCTTATATGTTCATATTACTTATTATTCCTGGTTTTTACACTTACTTGCCAGGTTTTTTCTTCAATGAGAAACTCGTTACCATGCCACTTTCCATTTGTAGGTAGTATATTACTGAATTTTAGTGAAACTGTGGATATAAAGTTTAAATACACCTTTTTTTTTTGTACCAAGGATTGAATTTGGGTTCTTGTGCTTGCGCAGCAGGCAGTGAAACCACTGAGCTAAATCCCTGGCCATGCACCATTCTTCAGACATTGAATGTTGCAAATATTTTTTTTGTGTTTTTCCCTAAGCATTTTTTTCCTGCAGAATCATATTTTCATCTAAAATGTTTCATTAACTAAGAAAAACTTGTCATAGGAAAATCACTTAAGATTGTAAGTGACACTTCTGCAGCTATTGGAAGTATAGAAAAATCACTACTTTCTTTAGATATTATTTTCAATGACTCTTCAGATTGTATTATCTAATGACTCCTGCTTTTGTACTATCTTTTTCCAGTCTTCACCAACACAAAGAAATAACACATCTCTATCTTGCTATAACATTGCAACATTAGATATAGTACTTCAAAATAGATCAACATGTACACATCACACACACAGGCAAATATACTTACATTCTTGAATAATGTAAACCTTCCTTTAGGAGAAATAAGTAGAGCAGATACAATTAAAGCAATACCAATTTTATGTTCTTCTTTCTTCTATAATCTTCAGATTATCAGTAAAGATTTGGTATAAATGTTTATCAGTTACTTGCTTTAATTATTAAGTGACAGCATTATATTAAAACAAGAAAAAGAATTGAGACGATAAAATTGTATAAAAGGAATCAACTCTTTAATGCAATTACTTTGTTGTATTTCTATATGATTATTAATCCTAGACGTTAAATTTTTAAAAAGTAATTATAATGAGAGCTGGCTGGGGATGTTGCTCAGTGGTGTTTGCTCAGAATGTTCAAACTTCTGGGTTCAAATTTCCAACACACAAATAAAAACATAAATAAATGATAGTAGTAGTAGTAACTTTTATTTATACAGATTTTGTCCTATAATTTCTAAGTTGTTAAATGATTTTTCTTTATTATATTAAATTGGATATGTACATCATAAACTATCTGGCCACTCCTGTAAAGTTCATGAATACAATTCCAGAGTGATCTTCTGTGTATATTTAGATTTTTATTTTCTGTGGGTAGACTGGATAAACTATAGTTGCTAATCTAAACAAAAAGTTTAAGTTTCTTAATATAAATTTCTAAGTTGCTATCCACAATGGTACTGAATTATTATTAGGAAAAATTTGCCCTCTTTCCAGTCATTATTCAGTAGTCCAGCTGATTTGCTGTATACAGGATAACTACAATCAATAAAATAACTGCCTTATTTGATTAATTGATTTAAATATTTCCTCTCATAAAAATTGTTTAGTTTTAAAGAAATTTTTATCCAGATGAAATTATGTTGAAGCTTATATACTCTTCAAATTTTAATTGTTTAATAGCTTTACCTGAAATTAATGCTTTATCACTATTCCAATGAATCAATTATTTTAAATAGTGTCACACGTTTGTGATTATTAGTCGCATTATCTCTGTGAAGAATTAATTTTAATAAAAACAGTTATTCATAATAGCAATATTAATTAATATTTAGTGACTAAATGTTGGAATATTTATACATATTAATGTTCACATACATTATTTTATGCACATCATATTAGCCTCAGAAATGACTATTGTGTTTTAATTAGTACATATTAATTTTTAAATTAGGTTTCAATATATTTTCATATTCTTATTAACATATTTTGATCCTATCTATCCCCATTTACCCTCCATTATAACCTTTTTCCCCTCCGCCATATTCCTTTCCTTTGGTCTAACAAAAATCTCTTTTATACTTTCATAACACTTTTTTAAAGATGAGGAAACTGGTCATTACTATGTTTAAGTGATGTGGAAAAGATCACTGAGCTGATAAGATGCGAAAAGATCACTGAGCTGGTAAGATGTTAAGCTGCAGTTAAGATCCAGGTAAGTTGAGCTACAAGGTTGACATTCTTTCTACTTTATTATATTAAATATTCACAACTTAGCTTCTGCTAGGTAAGCGACATGCTTAATGAAACCTTGGAAAAATAAGCCTCCCCACACTACTAAATTTTACAAAACATTATGATGATCACTCCTGAATATTGCCATAGACACTGAAATATGTAAAGAAAATTGTCTTGGATACCTAGAGTATCAACTGCTCCTCAATGGGCTCTCTTGTTATGGGACTCATCAAGATGACTTTATGTTCACTGAGGTTATGATTTAGGCTAGTTCCTGAATTTCATTCACCTGGGCTTTAAATGACTTATTCTCTTAATATGACACATGGTTGTGTGGCACTAGTGCAGCAATCTCTAGTACCTGTGGCAGAGAATCAGTGTATATTTTCAGAGACTGCTGTTCCTGAACTGATTATCAAATCTTGTGGATGATTTGTATCCACTGACTACTTGTAGAACATTCTCTGCCTATGTGTTATGGACAATATTCATATTAGGAACTGGTTATTGGATTTCCCTGCTATATAATGTTGGGCTACTGCAAATAGTAATATTGGAAGCCTTAAATATACTCCCTACAGTCTATTTTTGGTTACCCACTAATGCTTAGAAATATATTTATGGTTTGAAAGATTTAAAAGTTTTCATTTAAACACCTTCCATGTCACAGCTGTAAAGTAGATCTTCAATGAAAGTTCTTATGGCCAAAAACCTCAGCTTTGCATAAACCACTAAGAATAAGGATGTTAAGTTTGACTTAAAATAATTTCTCAGAAATATCATTAGCTCTATTTTATCCCGTCTAAAGACTATCATTTCCACTTTTAATAAATCCCCTTTTCTGACAGCTTCATAAGCATCAATTTGAAGGAAAAAATAAAATTTTGACAACAGCAGATAAGAACAGTTCAGATCCAGTTATTGCAATACAAGAGTTTAGTCGTATTTTTAGAAAAATTACTACATTTTAATTACCTGATTTTTTTTTTTTTGGTACTAGGGATCGAACTCGGGTCCTTGCGCTTGCACAGCAGGCGGCGAAACCACTAAGCTAAATCCCTGGCCCTAATCACCTTATTTTTTTCACCCTCATCCCCATGGGAGATAACTCTCAAAGACTTTGTGGGTAAAATTTGAATTCAAATCCACACACCTTACTAGCTGTGCTAGTTGGGAAGCCCATGCTTTTAACTCAGTTCCAGGTGCTTGGTATGTAAAACTAATGTAAAAATAGATCCCTCCATATGATAATATAAGATACAAATGCAGTCATGCATACATATTTATCAAAGTGAAAATGATTATTAGTATTTTTAATTTATATTTTTATTAGTACATATTTACAGTATAATGGTTACATTTCTTACACGGAGATTGTATATATACATGAGGCATCCTAATTTTTTTTATCTCCTTCTATCCCCCCTCTCTCCATCATGTGATCCTCTTCCCTTTAACGAAAGATCTATCTCCCTATTTCCTATTACCAGTCTTTTATTTTTCTGTTTAATTTATTTATATTTTGGGTTTCTCATATAAGACAAATCATGTTATATTTAAGCTTATGTGTTTGATTTATTTATCTTAACATTATGGTCTCAAGATGGATCCATTTCCTACAAATGACTCAAATTTATCCTTTATGGCAGAGTAGTACTTCATTGTGTATGAATACTACATTTTCTTTATGCATTCATCTGTAGATGGACATATATACCACTGCCAAGATTTAGCTACTATGAGTCATGCTGCTATAAACATGAGTATGAATGTATCACTCTAACATCATGTCTTTAACTCTTTTGGGAAGACACCTAGAAGTGGAATACTAGTATATCTAGCATTGCTCTTGAAAATCTTAGATATGTTAAGAAATATCAATTATTTCCTTTCAGCTTCTTTGGAGCTTTAGCTATGTGAAACAATGCTAATAAAATTCAGTGTTTCTATCCTGTGTCAAGTCAACCACACAGACATCTTCCTGTACCTTGATTTGAGCAAATTATCTGATGACAGCCAGTTTTTTCAGTTGCTTCTAAAGATTCTGACTTTGGATTTTAAGGATATTATACTACATGGATTGCAAGTCATGCCATCCTAAATGTCTCCTCCACATTTGATGAGAACTTCAAGCTGACATTTTAAAGATCATGGATGTCTATGCCATTTAAGCGAGTGCAATGTTAATTGATTTTAACCAAAGTTCTGCTTGTCAATAGTGTCAGGTCGGGTCTAGATTTTAGAGAAGGGGAATGACATTGACTATGAAACTGAGAGCTTCAGTTCAAATCCTAGTTCTGTCTCTCACATGTTGTGTGATCTTGGACAGGGTGCTTAATCCCTCTGTGCCTATAATCCCTCATATAATGCCTTAACAGAGTGATCCTAGGATTAAATGAGTAGATGTTGCATTAAAGGCATAATACAAGTCTCAGATGCGATGTAAGCACTATGTGCATGTTTGCAGTTATTTCTGACCTTTAGTTAAACATCTCTTCCACTGCCTCTGGTTCTGTATGATCTTGATGTAGTCTTCAGAGACAGCATGAATGAACGAACATATGTAACTATTCCAGCCACTCTGCCAAACAGTGGTACATAGCATTCCATTTAATGCTAGCTAGAAATTTTTGAGATACATTTTATGTATTCATACTTAGAAAGTAAGAACCAGGAGGCAAAGTTAGAGCTTTGCAATTCCTAAATTCATTCTAATTCATGACCAAATCTACGAATCTAAGTCTTATTTTGCAGGAAGAGTGGACCTCAGTCTTTTTATAGATGTTCCAATTTCTCAGCCTTCATCCTTCTGTTACCAAAGTCATCACTCACAAATAATATATGAGCATTGATGTTAGCTCAATTTCTTTGATGCTATAGACATTTAAGCAACATCCATGAATTCTTCAAAATACTTTTGCAGATGTTACAGTTACTAGCCAGAAATTTCCACTAAGGTTCCATGAATGTGTGAGTACACGTGAACACAGCCACTTTTCTCACCTTTTTCTGCCTGTCTTTTGACTTGAGTAACGTAAGTTTAGAAAAAAATTGAAAACAGAAGCTTCTCTTATAGATATTAAAGTTTAGTCCTCAAGAAATTACACTAGCTTGTAGGTTTCTTCTATAAGGCTCCAAGGCTTATGCCAGCACTCAATCTGAAAGGAAAACTACCTTATGAAATGTCACAGACTAAGTAACTGCTTTAAATACTTCTTTTAGAAATAACCTTAGTTTAATAACAATTGACTTTGTAAAATATCTGGCCATGAGTAGAAATATAGGTAAGCTTTAGTTAATGATTTGGGTTGAATTCTTAAACGGTATTTAGACTCTCCATAGGTAAGACTTAATGTCCTAGCAGTTGGCATAGAGTGAAGTCAACTCTGGAAAAGATCCATTTATTCCTATATTCCTTTATCATGAGAATAGTTCCATCGAATATTCTAGTCAATTGTGGCTATTTTAACAAATAGTAAAGTTGAATGAGCTGATTAAAACATTGTCTTACTTTAACCTATTTGAGAATATAAAATCTATTCAACTTGATTAGGATAAAACCAATGAAGTGAGGGTACACTGTGTATAGAGTTATTTTTCCAAACAGAAATTATGGGGCACCAAACTCAAGAATATTTCTATGTACACCAGGGAAATCAATCAATAATGAGAAATACATACTTTCTCAAACTAAGCACCAAGCACTTTGTTCAACCTTTTGTGAGTTCTTACTTCCTATGGAAAATTTTGTATTCTGCAGTTTTTTAATTTCCTTCTTGTAGAAATTTAGCATAGTTATCCTCTGACAGACATAGAAATTGTGCTAGGTTTTGTAATACAACATAAAAAAAATTACGCGTTCCTTGCTTTCACGAAATTTACATTCAAGAGATATGTTAACATCCCCTATGTTTTAAGAAGAGATATGTTAAAAGAAAAATTCCCAAAGTTTACAGAAAAACCATTCTAATCATTTATAAATTTAATAAATATGTTATTTAAGTAAATTTCACAGGGAAAGAAAGAACTGACATCATTTCAATTGCCAGCAGTAGCATGAAAGAATAACAGTTTTGCTTTCCATAAGAATAAATGAATAATAAAATCGACAACATTATTCTTCATTTTTTACTGACATCACACACAGGCACACACGTGCACACAGAGACAGAGAGAGAGAGAGAGAGAGAGAGAGAGAGAATTCTGACTGGAGGTAAAATTGGAACATGTCTTAAAAAGCTAATAAGCAAACTTTATCCATCATTTGTAGCAATGGTTCCCAGCTGTTATTTTTTAGGCTCCTTTCTGGAAAGATGAAAATGCAGCATTACAGGATTATTCCTAATTTATAGTTTTCAGCAGATATATATCAAAATTTTGATTTGTGTGTTAATATGTGTGTATGGGGAGGTCCTGTAGATGGTAAAATTTACTTACTCTGGAAAGGTCATGCACTGTTACCTTAAGTGAGAAAGACTGATTGAGGTTTTGAGAAATGAGATTTTAAAGCGGTTTCTTTTCAAAGATTTTTTTTTTACTTAGGGAAACCTGGCAAATTCAGAACACCAAAAATTATGGTAGAATCTCTTAATATTGTATCTTATTTGGCTCAGACAGATACGTGATGCACAAAAATAGTGTTCCAAGTAAGAAAAGAATTCATTTACACAGCTCTAGGAAGTTAATTTGCATGTTTCTATTAACTATTTCTGCATATAAATTATATGTATTTTTGAAAGATGCAAATCTTTTAAATTTTAGTGAGAATAATTTATCATTTACTGAGAGATGTTAAGTACAAAGTGTTACTCCTATGAGGAGATATGCTTATATTTACTACTATCAATTCAATATTTAAAAGGAACGCTATCTGAAAACTTCATGCCAATTTCTATGACACATAGAGAATGCCAACATTCTTTGCCCTTTCAAAATACAGGGCAAAAAATATTTATGTTAGCGTATTTTTTGCATGGGAAATAATCTACCAATACATAAAATGAAAGAGAATCTCCTTTAGCTGCTTTATTAAAGCTACTTCTCTTGGAAAATGAATGTAATATGAGGAACTAGTGGCCAGAGAGAAAAAACATATATAAATTTTTTCTCACCATGTACACCTGAACAAAATGAATTGTGCTAAATTGAATATTTAAAGTAGGAGGACTGTTTTCATTCATGAATAAATAACACTTACAACATTGCTTTTCTAAACTAACAGATAAGTTTGCTGTTGGCTCATACACCAAATCAATTTTGGATGGGTCAAATGAACTATAATATTACACAATCATAATGGAATGTTCACCAGTCAGTTCAAATGAAAAAAATAGATAATGCATTATTTTCACTGTGAATAACTTTCATATATTTATCGTAACTCATGTAGTTAACAAGAATCTCCTAACTTTATGGCAAGAATGCCAATAAGATTACAAATATTCTTAAATTTGTTCCTTAACTGATCCAAATTGGAGGAGCAGAGTAAAATGTTCTTAAGATCCTTTGGTAATCATCCGCCTACAGACACAAGTTAAATAGCATTCACGTTCTCAAGTACTTTCTGAGAAGTAAGGAAACCAAGCAAGAGGCCATAGTGTCTGTTTTTGGTATAGTGAAGTCAAAAAATTATTGAAGAAGGTAGGAGGAAAGAGTTGCCCACAACACTGTTCTGCCAGCTTCCACCTGGGTAGTGGAGAGGGAATTAAATCCAGGCATTAAACTTGAAGCCCAGGGCCAGGTCCACTATGGTGAAACCTGCTGCTATGCAGAGCCCCATGACATCTACCACCAGGCTGCTATATACAGAGTGAGCTACCATAATTGTGTTAGCCAGGTAGCAAGGAGAATACCTCTGTCACCATTCTTCCCACCCTAGACAGTAAAGCTAGGAGAAAGATTCCACCTGGTAGAAAGCAGAACAGAAAATCTAGGACAGAATCTGTCTTGGATGTCAGTGTGAGGCCCAATGTATGATAACAATCATTAGGTAGAAACCAGAGACCCTATAAGCAGGTCAAAGCTCAAAGATGGAATATTGAGACATATCCTAGCATTAGGCAGAGCCTATACACCAGCAGGAAAAGCTCTTGTTTCAATCTGCATCACTGCCAGTTGCAACATGGGCCTCAGTGTGTCCTTGAGATATGCAGGTTTTTGTGGGTATGAGATTGAAGCACAACCCAGCTTAGCAATAACCTAGGTGGCAAAGGGATGGCTTCCATCAATACTACCTCAACCTCAGATAGGATAACATGGACTGCGACAATATTTGTGGGAGCCAGTACATGATAAAAAGCATAAAACTTTGCCCTGGAACTTAGATCTGAACTGGTAAAACCAACACTGGGCACACCCTAACAACCCCATCCCCAATCCTGCCTGTTGATGGATCCTCTGGAATAGCCTTGGTACAGACCCAGTCTGTGGAATCCTTATTCCAAGCCTCATCACCTGAGGCCCATAGCAGTAGTCTTGGGGTATGGGTCCACTTAAGCAATAGACAGCCTATAGCAGTGTGGGCCTTGATCCTTTCCCAAGGCTATACTACTCTTGGCTGGGTGTGGGTTCACAGTGTGACGTGCTTTGGTTATTTTGGTGGCAATAGGCATGGAGTTGTATCTCAACTGATCCATTCATGATGACTCTGCCAAGAGCCAGGAAGATACCGAGTGTCCAGCCACTGTATAGAATGGTGACTATAGATGAGATGTTTGTGCCTACCCTGGCCCCAGAGAAACCTGAAGTTTTGCATGTGTATGTGAGATGTGTGTGCGTCTGTGGATATGTATGCACGTATGTGTGTGTGTGTGTGTGTTGTGTGTAGAGTGGGTTAATCTTTCTAGTTACTTTCCTGTTTCATTCTGAATAACACAAACACCAGATTTGTGACAAACCCAGGCTTAGAGCACTCTATGGTGCTGAAATAATGGCAACATACCAGCAGCAGACCCAGCAAATCTGGTTCTGAGTACCATCCAGTGCTAAAACAGTGGGCATAACTATAGGCCCAGAGAAAATAAGCAGCTTGTTTAAAATTTCTTGAAAGACAGGTACAAATAAACCAATTAGGTTTCAATGCTGTATTGGTTAGCCTTACTAGGACAAAATGCATGGAACTCACAAGTTAAAGGAGGAGAGATTTATTTTGTATCGTAGTTTCAAACATTTCAGTCCATGTTTCCAAGGCACAAATAGCATGGAAGAGGGATATGAGAGAAAGAGAGAAAATGAAGGGCTGAAGACATAATATGTTCCCAAAGACATGCCCTTAGTGACCTACGTCCTCCACCTAGCAGTCATCTATGAACTCATCAGGTAAGGCTCCTATGATCTAATCAACTTCCAAAAGCTCTACTGCTGAACACATAGGCTGTTTGTGGGACACAGTTGCTGCAAACCATAACAAATGCCCAGATGTCTTCCCATGCCAACATGCATCAACAATTTTCAAGAAACCACGATATCATCTAAGAGCCAAAATAAATTGTCAGATACTGAAAAGTCACTTTGGAACAACTCTCAGATAATTTAAAAGAGCATGTTTAAGAAAATTCAATGAGCCTGAAAAAAACATAAAGAAATTATTCAATACTCTAATAGAGAAACTTAACAAAGTCATTGGAACAATTATAAAATCACATAGAAATCCTGAGCTACCTACGCACATTGTAATACCAGCTCTAAGGAGACTGAGGCAGGAGGGCCATTGTGAGTTTGAAGCCAGCCTGGGCAATGTACTGAATTTGAAGCCATCCTGAAGTGTAGAGCAAGGTCCGATCTCAAAATACCAAAAAGAACCCTTCCCTAAAAGAAACAAAAAAGTCCTGAAATAAAAAGTACATTCACCATATATAATTATTATAGAATACATCAATAGTAATATAGATCATACAAAAGAACTCAAGAACAGGTTCTTTGAAAGTTTATATTTAGAGAAGAAAGAATAAATAGGAATACATGAAGTTATATTGTCTTTGGGACAATATTAAAAAAATAAATATTTAGATTTTGGGAGTTCAAGATGAATTTGAGAATATTATACAGGCAGAAAGCCTATTCAAAGAAATAATGACAGAAACTTCACTTTCACAAAGAAGAGAAGGATACAAATATTGTGGTACAAGAAGTTACATGTCATCAGTCAGTCCACCCCAAGACATTTTATGACTAAGCTTCCAAAATTTAAAGATAAAGAGAAGATGGCAATAGAAATAAATAACAGAAAATTAGCATACAAAGTAAGTAGCATTATTATATGCCAATAGCAAATTATCTGAATAGACATCAATGAAGCTCACATTAACTAAAAAACAAAATTCATAATAAATTGAATCAAAAACTAAAATATTTCTATAATGAAAAGCATTAAGAAATAGAAGAGGACACATGCAAAAAACCGAAAGACATTCTAGGATCTTGGATGATAAGAACAAGTATTATTCAGATGTTCATAGTGCCCAAAATGTTTGCATTTTTTATCACCATACCAATGACATTCTTCAAAGAAAAAAAATCCTAAAATGCATTGGACATACACACACACACACACACACACACACACACAAAGAGCCATGTTAAAAAGAACAAATTAGGAGACATTATACTATCTGACTTCAGAGTTAACCGTTAAGCTGTACTCAAATACCATGATGTTGATATAAATATAAATTAAAAGACTAATAAAATAGAATTTCAAAGAGCCTAGGAAGTAGAACAATGCACTTACAATCAACTGACTTTTGAAATTTTGAAGATGTTAAGAGTAGCCATTAGAAAACTGACAGCTGTTTTGCTGGAAAAGCTGGATATCCACACACAGAAGAACAAAACTGGATGTCTTTCTCTCACTAGTTAAAACATTTACCCATAATTAATAAAATATTTAGGTGTAAAACCTGCAACTCTGAAACTACTAAAATAAAGCAAAGAAATGAGGACATTGGAATTAGCAAGAGGTTTTTTTGGGAAAAATCCTAAAAGCACAAAGAAAAAAGAAGCAAAAATAAAAAAATGGAATTATGTTAAACTAGAAAGTTCATGAACACCAAAGTAAACAATCAACAGCATAAAGAGACACTGTACAGAATGAGATAAGATATTTGCAAACTATTCATCTACAATTGTTGATATCCAGACAGAATATGTAAGAAAATTAAAAATCCAACAGCAGGAAAATAAATAACATTATCAAAAAAAAGGGCAACGTACTTTAATAGACATTTCTCAAGAGAAGACATGCAAATGTCCAATGTGTATATTAGAAAGTGCTCAATATCATTAATCATCTATTTCAAAAGACTACAGATAGCAAGTGCTGGCAAGAATGTGTGTGTGTGTGGGGGGAATAGAAGCCCTTGTTCATTGTTTAGAGAGAATGAGAAATAATCAGCCATTATGAAAAAGCAGTGCAGCCATTATGGAGAAGTAGTACAAAATATTAAACATAAAGCCACCATATAATTCAGCAATCCCACTACTGAATATATACTCAGAGGAAATGAAATCAGGGTGTAGAAGAGATATCTTACAACACTCACAATAACCGTGAAGTGAAAGAAACCAAAAGGTCCATCAACCAATCAATTGATAAAGAAATTATGATACACATACACATACACAATGTAATGCTGTTAACTCACTAAAAAAAATGAAATCGTACAATTTGCAACAACATAGGTGGAACTGGAAATAATTATGTTAAGTGAAATAAGTCAGGAATGGAAGGCAGCTATGGGCACCACTATACCACCAATGCTCACTAATAAGTTAGGATTGGAAAGACAAGTATAGCATGATTTTACTATTATGTTGAATCTAAAAAAGAATTGATAGCAAAGAAGTTAAGAATAGAATGGTAGATATCAGAGTTTGGGGAAGCATGAGTTCCTCAAAGGGTACTCATACTAGATCTTTGGAATCATACAGAGAAAAGAGATGTTAAATAATAAATTGATTGCACCATGTGGTTAAAATGAAAAGTATAAAGTACATGAAAATCTGCTCATAAGTGTAGTAACTTAAATCATATAAAAAATAAACTACATAGGGGCTGCATATTTAGCTCAGTTGTAAGACCCAAGCTTAACATGCACACAACCTTTAAGGTCTGGATTTGATCCTCAGAGCCAAAGTAGTAATAATCATAGTAATAATAACCTATAGAATAAGCAGGATGATGATGATGATGATCTAAATTAGAAATAGAATCATGAAGTTAGGTGCACTATTGCACAGTAGGGTGACAAAAGGTTGCAATAATATACGTACATTTTTAAAAGTTGAAAGGATTTTGAAATTTTCACCATAAAGGATAAATACTTGAAGTGATAACTATGTTCAACCTCATCAAAATATTACTCAGTGAATATGTATTTTGAAACATCACATTACTTCATTATGTCCGAGATTTAGTTTCTATGCCTGTTAAAAATGAATTTGATTTTAAAAGTCTTATTCTTGTTCACAGCTTCACCAAATTACTAGAAGCTATCTTTTCAGGATTATAGGTTATTAAAATTATTATAAATTGACTCATGGTTTAATAAGAATATAAAAAATTTTGTGTAATTATTTAAGATCATTCATAGGAACGTAAAGGCAAGATTAGGGGTTAACTTTCTAACAAGTAGGTTGCACTTTTAACATTTGCAAAATGTCATATTATCATAGGGAAAAATGACATTCAAAATAGGAGCCAACTTTATTTTACAAGAGTGTGTTCTGAGAATCTTGAGTAGATATTATCAGTCATAATCTTAGAGCAGAAAGATTTTCCCTATTTTCATTTTTTCTTGCTTTAGCACCAGCCTTCATTGATGAAAGGTTATTTCACCCTTAACGTTCTTTTGTCAGAGATCATGAGTGGCAAGGCAAGATTCCAATTTATGCTTGTGAAATTACGTAGTTCTTTATTTTGCCACAAAAGCTCATTCTTCTAACACATGACTACTCTTTAATAAAAATATTTAAATTACCTATTTGATTATTTTATATTATTTAAATGCTGTATTTATGTACAAATTTTATGTACTTTTAAATTCTCATTTGAAATACTTTGTGCAAAATATATAGTTTAAAGTAATTTTCCTCTCTATGATTCCAAGGTCCAGGCCATTCATTAAGAAATACTCTTTATAGACTTAGTTGAATCTGTCCATCAATAACATAATTGTAAGAGTAACGCTAGAAGGTAACCTACTGAGCTGAGATTCTCCCTTGCCCGGGATTTTGCAAATTATCTCATTTAGTTGAACCCTTGAGACATTTCTGTAGTATATCTAAGGTCTGTAGGTATTATGGCTTGTGTTTAGATGTCCCCCACAGCCTCATGAAGTCATAGGTGGGGCTTTACAGAGGTGGCTGAGATGATCTAGAGTGTGTGATACTGGGGTTAAGGATGTGTGATTACTAAATCAGTACAGTGATTTGATTTGGCTTAGTTCTTGGTGTGGATAATGGAAAGGCCCATACTAGGTGTAAATGCTTCCCGCTCTAAGGTGTGTAGCCTGGATAGAATATAAGGGACAGAAAGAAAGCTGCTGTTATCACTTACTGGTTCTTTGCTACTTTGCTGTTTTCTGTTTGCCATGAACTATTTCTCTTCTGTGATATGCCTTTTTCATGGCAGTCTGTTTTGGAACCAGCTGATTATGGATAGAAACCTCTACAAACTGTGAACCAAGATAAACCTTTCTTCCTTTATCTTTAGGTGCTGGGCATTTTGTTTCAGCAACAAGAAAAATAACTAAGATATTATGTTCATCTACAAACGTGTACTTTTTCTCCCCTAACTTGTACTGCTCATTCCCCATCCACACTAGAACAATGCTCATCTACAATATAAATACTTGACTCTGAAGTACTATGCATTATCTGTTTATTTCCCATAACATCTAACAAACTGATAGCCACATAATAAGTAACAAAACTTCTTTGAGTTGATTTGAAGGAAATGCCGTAGCAGTAGGTGAAATGGACCAGAGTAAGAATATTTTATTACCAGGTAAGATTTGTACTTCAAGGGTGAAAGAGATGAAAGAAATAATTAGGTCTCTAAAGGAAGAAAATGGTAGTTGCTTCAGTAAGGGTCAAATATACTATTTAATGAGAGTAGCGATTTCACAGTCAATGGAATAGAGTCCATATGGTAGAATTACTTCCCTGGTAGTAGCAATTTGTATGATTACTGCCTTTAGTATATTGGCTTACATTTACCTTTCCCAGCTCAATTTTTAGGTTCAACATAATAAAGAAATATTACTGAATGGAGTGGAAGGAGGAGGAAAATAATTATCTAACTGTACATAGCAAAGCATCTGTGTGATTCATTTCCAAATTCTTTGTAATCAAGGAAAATAATTACAGTACTCTGTTCTAAAAATGGTACAGGAATGATTATTAACCAGATGTACAGCTATTTATCATTGAGGTTGGACAATTTCATTTATAAACCAATGTGTTTATGTAACAGCTCTGGATCAAACCTACACCATCTGTATTGTGTAGAAAAGCTCGTTTGGGACATGCGCTGCGTACAGTACCGAAGCAGTTCTTTTGTTTCACTAACAATTGGGTATGTTGTTCTGTGTGATTGTACTCTGGCATTTTATTTTTTATTTGCCCTAGGGAAAGCTCATTTGAATAGTTATCCTTGATATCTACATGTAATTCACTGAAAGCTGTAAAATGTTCTGTGATAAATTATTTAGAACATTCATGTCATGAATACTAAGGTATGTACGTGTTGCAGAACAAGGGATAAAAGTACCTAACAAGAAAACTACATCTAAGTCCAGAGCCAAACAGATTCTGGGTTCAGATTCTTCTTGGCTGTTTAAAATCTATGTATATTGGAGAAGTTATTTGACTTCTCCATCAATTTATTTTCTTTTCAATTAGCACAATATAGTTAAAAAATCTCTTATCTGAAAAGCTTAACACAAGAAGTGTTTCAGTTTTTTGATTTCTTTGGAATTTAGAATGTTTGTATATGCATAATGACATGTCTTAGAGACAAGGTGCAAGTCCAAACACAAAATTCATTTTTGTTGCATATACACCTTATGCTCATGGCCTGAAGGTTAAACTTTAAACAGTATTTTTAACTGCGCCTGTGTGTTGACTGTAACTGGTCATATGAAGACAGGTATATATATTTGCCCCTGTGGCATCATATCAGCACTCAAAATGTTTTACATATTTTGCACATTTAACAATTTAGATTTCAGATTAGAGATGCTGATACAAATATTTACCTCAAAGAAATGACATTAGGATTTAACATTTATGTATGGAAAATACCTGAAATACCTCAAGCATTATTGCAAGGAGCATATAAACACTAGCTACTATTTTCTATGCCAGGAAACCTCCTTTTAAAAATGAACCAAGAGAAGTTCTGGACCTCTAATGAGCACTGCTATCAAATGTAAGAAGATTAAATGTGGCCAATCAAATCTGAGTTTAAATTCAGGTCTCTCCTTCCCAGCTCCATCGCTATGTGCAGCAATCCACAAATTTTATTAAATATGAAATGAGACAAACAAGACTATGTTGTTTAGGAATTCATTTATAGATTGTTTCTAGGAAGATATTTAGAACTGTTTTATTTTTATTTTTCTGTACATTTTTCAATCTTCAGTAGGATTTCCTCTATGCCTTAAGAAGAGAGATTTGAATTTTCATTTTCAGATGTTTTCTTTTGTTATTTATATTTGCAGACTGGAGACAAGTTTCATGTCCCCTTTTCCTAATTTGTAAATTAGACACAAAACCTTGAACATTGCAAGGTTTCCATTATATGAAAAAGATAATATATAAAGTATGAAATAAAATACAGATAATAGGAAAAAAGAGAAAAAAAAAGAGTTGCTGTATTCCAATAGCATGTTTCTGCTGTTGGTTTTTAATTTCACTCCAGTAGGGTATGAAAGCTCACTTTTCATCAAATCTTGAGATTTTTTTTCTGACCTACAACGTTTCTAAATTTTTTGAATAATCAATGAATACTCGAAAGAAGATGTGTTCTCTTTTCCAAGATATAGACTTTGGTACACACAGTTGGATGTTTATTAGTTTTTATTTAATTATTTCTTTAATTGTTTTATTATTTATTTATATTTGTCTCTTACATTTTCATGAATGAAAAGACTGATGTGGTTGTACATTTCTCTCCATATGTTCTTTCTACTTTGTTTTCTGATTGCTTGTGCTGTGGTATTAGGGAATCGCTATTATAGAGGAGAGGAAATTTCCATGTCCCTTCCTCACTTAGTTATGTGGACTCTTTGGGTGGACTTGAGAATCCAGTTAAAATAACAGCTGATGAACAGGAAAAAAATATGTTCATTTCATTCATTTTACATGAACACGGGTATCTTTACAAGAGAGTAGAGTCCAGCAAAATGACCAAAGCATGATGATTTTGTACTTTCCTTTGGCCTTACTTCCTGCTTCTTTAGTTCATTTTTTTGTTATATCAGTTCCAAAAATGCCAGTACAGTGTTAAATTCTATTATGAGGCCCTAATCTTAACACTGGTTTTAATCAACATCTGCAGTTTAAAATTTTGGTAAAGTTGCTATCTTTACCAAATAAAGATCAAGGATACCCAGTTAAATTTGAATTTTTGGTAAACGTAGAATGATTTTTTGAGAATAAGTATGTTTTACGAACTATTTGGCATAGTAGACATCTCGTGTTGTATCTGGTAAACTTAAGCAGGATTCTTTTGCTTAAAATTTGTAGTTAATTCCAGATTGATTGCAATTAGGGCATTAGTGGCATTTGGCCTAAAGAAGGACTTAGAGGAATAGCAGGCTTGTTTGAACTGTGTACCTGGTACCTTTTTACTTGAAACACAGGTTTGCTGTGTAAGAAATATTGGAGTCTTTAGTGCTAGAATTTTGCAGCTGTCATCCCAATGCCATCAAATGACTGCATGATGACAAATGACCTGATGGCAACATGGTTTTTTCTTGTTTATAGGAAATACTACTTTTTACTCTATACACAAAAGGTCTTTCATTTCAATTTATGAAACTTTGCTAGAATCTGTCCCAGACCTAGCCATTTTATGTCAATTTTAGCTGTAACTATCTGTACCTTTTATTTTAGAATAATCTTCTTTCATTTAAGGAAAGTTTTTGTAGCATATTTTTATTCTGTACTATTGCTCTCACTTTTTTCTATGACAATACCAGTGAAATTCATAATAAGATTTTCTTGTTTTTCACATCTATAATTTTTATTCATTTTTCTCTTCCTTTAAATGTTGTATTTCTTTAACTATTTCATTTTTCTTTTCTTTTAAATTTCTGTCTCTTAATCCCTTATTCATTTTATCTATGCACATTGTATTCTTTGCTCATTTTAGATTTATCTTATTTTACCTACTTTAAAATTTTTCTTCCATTTCTGAAGATCACACAACTCAGATTTTAAATGTCTCCCCAAATATTTTGTCATTTCTTTTGTGAATACCTGCCTTTTGCCTTGTATCCTTTATTCCCTAAAGCAATTACTCTTTTATCATTTTTGGTGAAAATATATGGATAAAATATTTATCTCTTCCCTAGCAACATTTTGTCACATTTTTCTCTTTTTAAAAAATTTATGTACATACACTATTCAAATTAATTGTTTATTGATTATCATTAAAGGTAGGATATTTTAATGTATGAACAATTGTTAGCATATGACACAATGCTGCATTGAAAGGCAAGTGGAATTTTCATTATAACAGTAAATTTCATGTACATAATTTCAATTATCCTTTACTTTTTCCTCACCAAGGTGTTCAGCAATTTTATGGAAATATCACCACCACTATTACAAGGATTATTGCAAGTTTTTGTTTATTTCATTGTCTTTGTGGCCAATTTCTACCTTCTTCAAATGACAAACTGCTTTCCTACTTCCTACAAATACATTTACCTGTAAATTGCATATTTAGCATTACATCCTCTGTTAGATCTAAACTAAGTTCAAGACTCCTCCATCACCAGCCAGCACATTCTTGTTGTCACTACTGCCAGAGAGAATTCAGAATTTACTCCTCCAGGAATTTACCTCTCCTTGAGGAAGATCTTCCCAAGGAGGCATTAGGCCTTAGCTCCTGTTTCCTGATGCTGTAGCTTCTTCCCAAACCTTTCCAGCTTGATCCTCACTATTTTGGGTCAGATATCTACACATGGCTGGTGCTGGTTGAAGATTGTTAGGGGTTCCCAGTTTTACCTGTATGTATAATAACCTGTTTTTCATATTTGCTGTATGGTTTTTTTTACATAAGTTTTTAGAAGTCTGCTTTATGCTTAAATGTTTAAATCAATATATTCACTAATGTACTTCTTACAAAATCTCATTTGGTTAAAAAATAATCACCAACTTCTTAAATGAGATTTGTTTTTAAAATAATGAGGCAGTTTGCTTTGTTTTTTTTTTAAAAAGCTTTGGTTGATATCAAGAAAGATACATAAGAGAATCAGCATGCATAAAGATAAAGGATATTTTTAATTAAACAATAATTCAAAAAAGTGGAAACTATCCCAAAAATCCAATTAACATTGCTCAGGGTTTGAAGAAAAATTTTTGAATCCAATTAGTGTTTCTGTTGTATTCTTTCCTCATTTCAAGAAAGCATTATAATTTTGTCAGCTGGAATGGCATTTACAATTGATTCTTGCGTTTCACTATTATTGATTAGTTCATAATGCTTCTGCTTATCTCATGATAACTACCTAATAATATGCTAAATTATTAATAATATGTACTTAAATCTGCATTTTTGGAACTACTTTTGTGCTATGGCTACTTGACATAATGACATCAAAGCAAACTCATAGCCTACCCTATCCTGAAAATTAGAGACCAGATTAACACTTAGCATACATTTTCATAATTGCTAATTGAAATAAAATTCATGGGGCACCAGAGTCAATAGAAATTAATTTCTTTTCCTACTTTTGTCCATTTTTCTGAGTTCTCTGATGAGTAATATTAATGTTCACAAGTGTCGGATGAAATTTAATGCGAGAAAAGTGTACTGCACTAATATGCTTCAAACCAGTTCAATAAAGGAATTACAAAGAATTATTTTCCCCAATGAATCTAGAAGTGTTTTAAAATTAAAATTCAGTGTATAATATATTTTATATTCTGAAAAAAATTTTTGAAGTGATTGTTTGTAATAAAATACACCAATCAGAACACAGAGGCATTTTAAGTTATTATTTCTGTTTGAGCCTTATACTCCATAGAAGTACAAATTTATCATTTTCCTCCTTTCTCAACTGAGGTATTAAACTAAAATAAGTGATGTTTATCACAAATTAGAGTATCTTATATCATAAAAATATTTTAAAGGTGAAAATAGTATTATTGGTACTTAATAACAAAGAAAAAGTAGTAAAACAGGTCAAGCTCCTTACTTTAGCTTAAAAGAATAAAATTACCCATCAAAGACTATTTTGAGAGGAATGTCATCATACAACAATCTGCTAATATGTCATTGTTGGAAGAACTTTGCCTCAAAACATTTTCCTTAGGATAGGTGAAAAAAGTGAAGTTTGCCATCAACACATTATTGAAAAGGCAACAGTTTCTCCATGGCTCCTATTAAATTAAATTTAATAATAAGTTATGGAAATAGAAACATAATTCCTATTATCTATATAGTTTGTGATTACATTGTCCTACATTTGAGGAAAAGTAGTATAATATGCAAATAAAACCTAAATTTGGATTTTTGAATACTGATAAATATTATTACCTGCTCTATACCTATTAAATAAAAGCTGTTGAAGTTTAGTTCTAGAATGCTTGAGGCATCTTAATTTCCAATAATATAACTTAATTTGGGAAAAGTACACTTTGGTGAACTGAGAAACTGTTTAATATATTGTATTACAGTCAATCACAGGCTCTTTCCATGTTTACCCCTAGATAATGGTTGTTAGGTAATTAAAGGTAAGCTAGAAGGTGGCTCCTGTAGTCAAATTCTGTCATCAAAGATTCTTAGTCACAGGGGTAATTCAACACCTAGGATTTTCTGAAAGAAAGCTTCTCTTTAAAGATGACCGGTCACTGTGACTGTTTCCTTTTGTGGGAAAAGTCATGAGGCTTTGGAAAGTTTTAGAATTGCTCACCTTTGTCAACCACAATACCACATAGATCTCTCCAAGCAGGGAATATGGAGACTACTTCTGGAAATTGGAAACATGCTGCATCCCCTTTTCATAAAGTTATACATGATTTCCTTGTTTAAGAGCCACCAAATTAATAATTATAGCCCATTTTCTAGGATAACTATTTGTTGATGTATCTTAAATCTTCCTTTTACAAAAAATTTGCAGTACTTTTTAATTATTCCAATAAAAAGAACTAGTAAGACAGATGTGGAGGCACACATCTATAATCTCAGCCCTTTTGGAGGCTGAGGTAGGAGAATTACAAGTTCAAGATTAGCCTGTAAATCTTAGTGTTATCACTGAAAACAAATACTAAGATAAAATAGAATATAACTTTTATCTAACATACAAAGTTTTACTTCAAAAATTTGAAAAACTTGGCTTGTATGACCTACTTGGACAAGTTCATATGGAAACGAATGAACATTTATCTTATCATTGCCTATTCTTTCCTAGATAAAATTTGAAAAGAAAAAAACACAAAAATATAATCCCAACATAGTAAGTTGAAATAAATACCAGAAAACCAATCTGTGAACAATTTCATTTATCAAAGAATACATTCTACACATAGAATTATAAAATTTAACTTCTTATAATTACTTGAATAAATAAACCTATTTAAAACTTACATGAAACAATATGCCTGGAGACCTTCAAAATTGGAGTAAATGAGCACTCTGAAATACTGACTTTTCATAGAGCATGTTAAACTAGGAAAAGTGTAAAGCAGTAACACTGTCGTAAATGCTATTCACCCTGTTATGATTTGTATTGGGTTTGTTATGCTTAAAAAATGTAGCCTTTGTAACAAAGGACATCTTCTTGTTTCTCTTTAAAAAGAGACATAAAGTGAATTATCTTAAAGAGCTGCAGTTTCTAGTCCTTGGAAAAAGAACAAATATATCTTTCCTCTCAGACCAGTGACATCGTATTAATTTACAGTAACAGTTTTCTGATTCAAAACCTACTTTGAGGAAACCTTTTAGAAAATTATCTTGCTTAGCTGAAAGGACGAGATCTTTAATAACAACCATTATGTCTAAAGAAAGTTGATTTACAGGCCCATTCTTTTCTTGAAGGATAGATTATCCCCAAGCTTGTATGTGGTGTGTGTAAATGTGTATCACACATGTGCACTCATACACATACATTCATGTTCATATGTATTCCCTGAAAGAAAAAATGTATTCATATTTGAAATTTACATAGCCACTTTGACAGGCTGATTTCTGCCAAAATTTTCTCGAATTGATATTTAGTCAAATGTTAGAATCTGATATTTCATTTAATAGTTGCTATTACATTGTACATTAATTTTTAAAAATAAATGCTTTTTAAAAATATTCATTTAATTATTCAAGTGTATATGTGCATCACTCCCTGGAAATCATCTGTATTCTTTTATTCATAATAAAAGGAGGGGTGGCAATTATAAAACTAATTTGGAAGATTGAGTATACAGCAAGAACTTGTGAATAATCATTATTTTGTAGGTAGTGGACTTCTGAACATCAGGGATATTATAGACTCTGACAAATTCACTGCTGTGAAGTTATACTCAATGAAAACATAGAACAAAGGATTTGTCATTAAAAAAAATCCTCAAGATATGGGGATGTTTTTTCTCCTTGAAGTTTGAAAGTATGATTTCCATAGCTGCATTTTCTCTGACTTTGGCAAGGATAATTTAGTTTACACTTCCATCTGTTGGTGACCAAAGCCTCTGATCAAATGTTATGAAAAATATTCTCTGTCATTTATAGCAACAAAGTAAAAAGCAATTTATTGTTACACATTAGTGAATGAGATGACATACATAAAGTTTCCTCTTATATACGGGGTTCCAAGATGGATTTTGCTTCAGTATTCACATTCTTAAAACAAATGTGTTCACTTCTTCTATTCAAATGTATCTTCATAATTGGAGGCCTGTTGAAATGCACTGCTCAGTGGCCCAGAATTTAACTCCAGGAAACCTAGGTAACAAGGATAATATCTTACATTGTACAATGCCTTAGAAAACACATGAGTGCTCTTGAAAATATACCTATATGTATAGAACAAAATTGAATATAGATAAGAGGTCTTAGATTATACCCGTTTGAAAAGTAATTAAACATATTCAAGAAGGTACTGTGACTCATATAGCTGGAGAGGTTTCCATGCTAAAAAGCTTGGGTCTTTCATGAGAGCTGAGAAGAGGAACCTAAGCTATTAGATATGCCTGTAGAGCCAGTAACCACAATTACTGAAACCATTTTTATATGCTTGAAAACTTTCTAGAAGTTCAGTGTAATTCTGCTTGAAATCACTTAACAGAGGGTTACAATTTGATCCCTGTCTTATAACCAGGATATTTTTATATCTTACACCTTTACCTCTAGATCATTTTGATATACTTTAGTTGCAAGTCTCTTTATGCTGAAATATGTGATACATTTAAAGTGTAAAAATAACATTAAAAGTTTTTTAACAGAAATATATAAGAAGGTTTTCAGATCCTAGTCCTTGCATACTATAATAAAATGACAATGAAATGCAATCTTCATCTTCAAGATTGAAAAAAACTTGAAAATCTTATAGTATCAGTGTTAGAATGGATGTGGAGAAATTGGCACTTTCAAATATGTTTGGTGGTATATTTGATTTTTTATGTGCTGTGTAGAGTTAGTATCTAGAAAAATGAACATGAATATATATTGTGTCTCAGAAGTCTGATGTTAAAAAATTTTTCCATAGAAACAAGACTTGTTTTTAAATATTTTAAATATTCTAGTATTATTGTAATGGTGAAGTATTAAATTAAATTATTAAAATTATTAAAGTATTTAAAGTATTAAATCCACTTTTATACTTCTACAATTTCCTGTATTAGCATATTTTTAAGGACAAAGAAGGAATATATTTATATAAAAACTTTGGAAAATATCAAACATTACTGAGTGATATTATATAATTCATGAAAAATTAAAGAGCTTACATACATACACAGAGAGACCCATGCACTGACATAGCTGATGTAGTTCACAGTATCATATGATTATATCTACATCCCAGAAAGATAACTGAGCAAAGAGACAGCACTCCTTGACCTGATTGATACCTTCTTATGTCTCACTATCAAAATCAAAGATGGCCATCTCTAATTAGAAATGAGCCTCAAAATTTGAGTATTCCCTAACAAGGAGGAGGATTGTTGTCATTGACTGGAATTAATTATGATTCATTCATATTTCAAAGAAAATGAGCAAGGATTCAGGCAAAAAGATTTAAAGGCGCACAGTGATTGGCAGTTGGGAAATCACACTGTTGAATAGTTCTTTTTTTTTTTTTCAGTATTTAATGATGAGTTTACTTCTTGAATCTGCTTCTAATTTCAAGCTCTTTGTGGAAAAATCCTATATTTAATGTTTTTATGATTTCCCCCAGCACATTCAGTGAAGAGCATCTAGATGGTATTCAAAAATACTTGTGATTTAAGACATCTGAAAAAGAGGAATCTTGCAAAGGAGAAATTGACCTTAGTATTTGTTAATAGTCTTCTGGATCACAATCATTTAAAAATAATAGAATCAATTTGTGTAGTATGCTCAATAATTTGTGCTTAGAATTGAAATGTATTTTTTACTATTTCTTTTGCATAATGGCTTGAATTATCATTGCTTGAAGTTGACAAATTTCCCACTGTATGTTATTAGATGATAGAAAGTGTCCATTCATTCATTCCAGTGGAATTGATGAAAAGAAGATTGAGCTCCAGTTTATTCTTCAATCAGAACTTATTTTAAAATCTGAAAGACATCTTGAAGAGTGAGGTTGACTCTTTCTTTTAGAAATATACAGAAACCTTACACATTATGATTTTTTTTTTTAGGTTGGGTTCCTGAAAAAGAAATCAGTCTCAAAGAGATACCTTTTTTTGCAGGAAGTTGAGGGAAGAAAATTAAGTATAATACCCATGAGGAAATGAGAAAGAGCAAGAAACTGAACCACTGGTCAAATTTATGTTGTAAATTGCCAAAAAGCTCACTATTTTGTATAACTAATATGCACTAACAAAGAATATGAAACAACGTTAACCCACTATATATGGCAATAAAGTAGCTCCTTTTGGCAAAGGGAGTACCAGGGGGGAGAGACTCAGCTGAGTCCACCAGCAATGACCACAGCACTTTACCATTTGTTGCAGATTTAGTTTCATTGCCCACTGTTACTCAGTACTTCAAAAGGAACAGCAACTGACTACTGATACTTTTTCTGTGATTTCATGCCTATTTTGATATACAGCAAATGAGTACCTAGCATTCGTCCAAAGCTCATTGGAGGTAGATGTTATTATTTCTAATAACACACATTTCCACATTATAGTGATTAGTGTTTATTTTATAATCATCTGTCAAATAACATGTCCTTATCAATTAGAAAATAAAGTGACTCATATCAGGAAAATTAAACTTCAGTGATGAATAACCAGATACTATTTGCAAAGTTGAAAAGTAACTAAATAATAGCACTTGAGATAATTAAAAGAGTCTGTGGAAACTTTAATAGACTTCTTTTTGAGGATCCCAAATTTTCACCAGGGTTCAGTGATTAAACAAGGGGAAGTTGAAGACTCAGCTCATATTCACACTCATGGCCAAGACTGATTATAGCAGAAAGACACAAAGGGAAAAAGCACATGAGGCAAAAACCAGAGGTAACCAGATTCAGGTATGCTTAATTCCTCCAGGATCAAATTGTGACAATAGAAAAATATAGAGGGAGCTCATTACTGCTGTGTTACAAGGACACTGAACAGATTCTATGTCTGAGAATTTTACTGGGCATGTCCCAAAGGCACCCTCTGCTATCTGCCAAAATTTTGGAATCCCAGAAAAAAAGTAGACATTCAATTTAAAGAATTTGTTTGTAAAAAAATAATAATAATAACTCAGTTCAAGAATGCTTCTGTTTGCAAACAATTCAGTTTCCAAACAAAAGCATTTGGCAAAGTTTTGCTTCCTATGCCCAACTCCGCTGCAAACATGACCACGGCCATCTTCCCACACAAACAGAAACACAGCCTACTCCCTTAAAATCTTAAAACTAAATTGGTAAAGCAAGGCACCACTGAATAGGCACATTAAACCACATTTATCAATCAGAGAATGAAAAAACTATTCCAGAAATCAAAGTTGCCAGGTGTGATTGCAAGCAAGTCTTTGTTAGAATGGAAGTTAAGGCCTCCTTTATTAATTCTTTTCTAACATATTTCTGATGCTTACTATGCAGTAATTTTTCTATGGCTGACACTAATGGGGTTGGATTCCTGGTTTTAGACACTTTTCTAAAATATGAAAGACCCTAATATCATTTAGTACTGAGTGAGATTAATATTTTATATATATATAGTATACTACTAAATGAGAAGTCAGTAAAGAAAGATTTCATGAAAATGATAGGAAACATGACTGTGCTCTTTTCTTTCACTGTGGCTAAGACAGGTCAAGGTTAGAGAAAGAACAAAACAGCACAAGACAGGCATATGCGGTCGGGGAGACAAGAGAGCAACGGGGAGAAAAGTAACACTGCATGGGCTAGAAGCATAGATCTTGGAGACCATCCGACTGGGACCCGTCGCCTTTCTGGATCTCTGTTCCTCGTCTGTAAGATCGGGTTACAAACATCTTGTCTCATATAGTCCTTTTGAGAAATGAGTTGATTTTTTTATGTATTTCTAATACTGTATATTTAAAAAATAATTGGAACATAGAAAAGGTCAAACTTCACTGTTTGTAAAATAAAATTAAATGACATAATGTAAGAAGCTCTTTCAAATAGTAATGCAAAATATGACACAGTTCAACTTTTTAGTCTACATTATAAAACTGATGTTGAAAAGCCCATTAATTTAGAAAGTATGAAAAATAAATTATGCAATCAAATTTCAATAAATTTTTACTTTTTAATCTATTATCTTTTTCACAAAAGAACGCTTAGATTTTTCTAAAAGAACAAATTTATCCCATGCTTTCATAAATAAATACACATTTTCCCCAGAAAACACTAGTTTTTTGTTTTTTTTTTGCAAAGGCATAAGTAAATAAGTTTTACAACTCCTCTGAAATTCAAATCATCCTTTTCAGTAAATTAAAGAAATGCAATATATAAAATATAAATTAAACAATACATATTTGATCAAGTTTACTTTCTGTACTTTAATACTGATACTGGCCATTTTATATTACTTTGTGATATTTATCTATTTCAATAAAAGTGGTTCTTATCTTTTTGCATTACCTGTTAGATGTGTTGCTGCAGTTTTGCTTTAAAAAAAAAATTTCAGAGTGAAATATTTCAGAGCTAGTTTGCGCAGCCCTGACTTCAAAATCACCAAGAGAGGCTAAGAGCTCTTCATGTACCTCTTCCCTGTACTTCTAATTACCCAGTGATAAGACTTTCTGTTTAATCTGATCACTCTGCCAGTGTAGAAAGCTAGCAGACATACTCAAAGGGAATTCACAGTGGCTCATGTGTAGTGTTCTTGCTTTGAGAATGGGCAGAGCAACTGAGTGATTCTAATTAGTACAAATGGCAAATGTGATAGGATGATACTTCTATGATTATGTAATTCTACTATATGGCAAAGTGAAGAGATTTTGCAGATATTATTAATGCTGTTATCCATTAACTTTGAGTTAAGAGATTGTCTTGGATAGGTCTGACCTACTCAAGAAATGACTTAGAAAGGGGATCTAAAGATCAGGGAATTGCTCTCCTACAGAAGAAACAACGGTCCTTGCATCCTTGCATTTTTTACCTGCACAGAACCATGTACATTGGAAAAATACCACAAGCCTTAGATGATACTTCAGTCCTTTCTGACAATAGCCTGAAGCCTGTGATGCCCTGAATAATAGACTCAGTTCCAATAAGCTTGGATTCCTCACCCATGAAAACTGAAATAATGCTTCATTTTTAGTGGCTAGGTTTATGCCACTTGATTGTGCAGCTATTAAAAATAGTAAAATAATGACACCACAATGCCTATTAATTTTTTAAAAAACATCTAGGTGGTCTCTAAACATCACCAAAATTACTAATAATAATTAGAGCAGACTAAGCTGTTATAACAAACACATGTTCATAATGATTCTACCATATAAAGGTAATTCTTTGCTTGGTGATTTTTACTAGTGCCACAGAAATTGGAAAGTTTTGTTTACAGTCACTTCAGACCTCAGAGAACCAAGGGCTGTGCCATCTCTAACCATGGTCTTCCAAAGTCTCCCTCTGAGTTCTTCTCTAGTAGGTGTGTTGAGAAGTCTCCTGGGATACAATTCATTTCTGTTCACATCTCATTGGCCAGAACAGTCATGTGTTCCTGGAAACATATTTCAAGCCCTTGAACCTTTATCAGTCAAGAGAAGAAAGCTAAACCACAGCGCAGTGAGACCATGTTGTTTTTTATTTTAGTACATGCATGCAATACATAATGATTATATTCATGGCAGTTGGTACATGACACATCTTAATTCTTTTTATGACCTTTTTGCTCTCCCCCCTCCTCTCTCCCTATGTTTTAAAGGTGCACTATACAGTTTCAAATAGTTGTCCGTAGCATTTGATTATTTTTATGATTGAAGTAAAATTATGTATGAATTGTGAGACCTAGTCCTCTGATTTTCGTGTAATATTTATTTTCAGTATACCATTTTTCTTTTATTACAAGTAATAATCCTCAATTGCACTTCTCAGGTGTCTCTATTCAGAATTTCCAAAGTTTTTCAAAGTTCAGTAAAGCAAAGAGTTGCCTAAAAAGAAAATCCTTTCATTGATCAATGGTACACCCGGGTAAACAGATTTACTTACATGGAATTTGCTCCACGAATGAGCCACAAAAGAATGTTTCAGCAAGAAATGAGGCTTGCCTCTGATTTCCAATAGAGATTTGAGATGAAACAGTGTGTGTTCACTTAATCTTGTTAAATGTAGCACAAAACACTAAGTGTATTAGAGCATGTACTTAAATGATAACAAACCCTGCTGTTAAAGCTAATAGGAAATAGTTCTTTTCTCATTGAGTTACCACAATCAAGCATTCCTTTAGATGTCATCATTTACTGTGACTTCTTATGCTTCAATACAGTAAGCATTGCATTTTTATGCCTTTGTGCTTCTTTATTGCTAAGCAACAGTTTGCTTTTTTTGTTGTTGTTGTTGTTAAAGGGATAGTATTTGGGGACAATTCTCTGCTCATAAGAATACCAACTAAATGCAAAATGTGCAAATATTTAAACTTATATTGGACAATTATAATTGAAAAATAGCAATTGGATCTATTGATGACAATAATACTAGGTAGTAAAATATTAAGACTTTTTCTACTGAGGATTGTTTTCTGAATTTAAATTTATCTTTGTACCTTAAGCTTTGAGGAGTTTGGGGGAGTTTGGGGAGAGTGGTTCTGCAGAAGAGTAGAGAAAATTCTTAAATTCATCTTTTTCCTCTAGGAGGGTTTAGGTTTACTCTGCCTTGAGGCAGGGTGATGACCTCTCAGAATCCCTTCTAGCCCCTAGAATCTGTGAAGTTAAAAGCAGTTATAAAAACTTTAAAATACTTCTTGAAATACATAGTTATAAAAAGACAAAAATCCCTGAAGCATTTTTTAACTGAAGAATCAACATTGCTTAGTTTCTCCCTGTTAAATTTAACAAGAAAAATGTCAATTAAAACTTTTAAGAAATTTTATTTCCAAAATTCCATTAGAATCAATAAAAAATAGTATTCTGCCAATAATCAACTGGATCTATGTCTATGGTTTAAGAGTGTTATTAAACTAACATTGAATCTTTCTCATGATAATTAAGGAGGATATTGCTATATGTATGTCTTATTTTTTGTACTCTAGTTTATTTGATCAGCAAACTAGAATAGCCAACTTACTGCATCATTTTGGTTTTTGCCCTCTAATAGTAATGGATTGGGTCTACATTTGATTTGGCTTTAATCAGGCATTTTTTAAACTATGTTAGCCAATATTCCTTAATCAAGTAAAAGCAAGCCTCAATAAGAACCTCAATATGGGGTGTGTAAGTAAAAGCTGAAGTTCACTAATGCGATTTTGAACATCTAAATTAAAAAAAAAGGAAAACCCTAATCCTATTATATATTACCACTTTATAGAAGCTTAACAAAGTAATCTATATCTTTCCAGTTTTCTGGGTAAAATTTTTTTAAAAGCTTAAGAAAAGTAATTGCTAGGCAATATTTCATTTGTTTTGTTTTTATTCACGATTTAATTCTCAAGCCATCTTGTTTAGGTTTAGGAGCTGAATTTTCAGTTATAATCTCACAACTGTATTGCATATCTTTTTGTAAGGATTATGTAAGATGTACTGTAAGAGAAACTATGATTCCTAAGAAGTATCATACATTAATGGGGTAGAGAAGACTGTTCCAACTGTTCCAAAATTAAACTCTAAGACATTAAATATTAAATGTGACAGTCTTTCTGGCTTTGTTCTCCATGAAATGATTTACTACGGAGACAATAGCCAAATTGGGTCATAAACATACATATAATTTTGGCCAGCTGAGTTGGAAAGGAATAATATTTCAGTCACAGGGAACTATGTGGGAAAAAAAAACTTAAAAAAGGTCAGGTAGTAAGGGTGGTGAAAGGTGGTAAAAAGTAGAAGAATAGAATATGTGGGAAATAATTTGGGAAGCAAATTAAGCCATCTCTAGTTAAAGCTATGTTTAAAAGTCAAGATAAACTATTTAAGCTTTATGAGATTGAGTTTCAGAGTTGCTGTGAGATGGGAGTGGAGGGCAGTGGTTTATCCAGTCCGTGATTTTCCTGAGAGAACTTAGAACAATTGGACTCAAAGAAGTCAATGTGAATCATACTTACTGAAATGTAATTTCCAATACAATGCAAGCACTCTAGGAACATGGATATTGATTTTGACAATTATTGTATTCCCTTAAAATGTACCTGTTTTGCAGCAAGCACTAATATACTTTGGTTAAATGAGTGAATAAAAAGGTCATACGTTTTAAGCATTGTGTAAATAAATACCTAAACTGGAAGGGCATCAACAGTGTAGTAGTTGGGTCACCTGATAAATACTGGCTGGGTTAGGAATTGAAATAAAACCCAGTGCAAAAGGTCAGTAATAACATGAGTACCGTGGCTGAAGAGGGTTAATATGGTTAAAGTAAGATATTAATTGAATATGGCAAAGGAAGGTACAGCAGTAAAAATAATTAGGCCAGGCACATGGGAGTGACTGGAAGATAGAACTTATGGGGCTTAACAAGATATTAGATGTGGTGATGAAAGAGTGGTAGCAATCAGATTCAATTTAGTTATGGAGAACTAGCCCGGTCCCATTAAATAAGAGAAAAGCCGAATTTCTGGGAAGAGATTAAGTCTATATTATATATTTTGACATAAAAGAGTTGTGGGACTTTTATGGAGAGAATGCAGTTAAGAAATGCACAATTTGAATTCAGGAGTGGTAACTCAAAGTTGGTCTTACAGTTCTGGAGTCATTGCAGTAGGACATATAGTTAAATCCATGTCAAAGAAAAGATGAAGAGCAGAATAAAAGTGATAGGAAACAGGCAGGTACTTGTGGGATGAGAAGGGATCTGGAATAGGGAAGATGGAAGAACAGAGAAGGGAAGGGGAAACAAATATGATTATGATTTGATATGCATGTGTACTAGTTCCCAAGATCAATGTGATGATTCTCTATCACAGACATATACTGATAAAAAAGAAACTAAGAAAAAAACACGCAAGTATACAAGTAGAATGAAAAGAGAATGAAAGACCAACTCTGAGAAATTTGAACATTTAAGGAATAATATAAAAAAGGATAGACAAAGATAGCAAGATAAATGATGTAATAAGTACAAGTCTATCTTTTAAAATGTTTCAACAAAGAAATGATTTATAATCATCCTATATACATATTTAATTACTTTCTATATGCGTTATCTCCTTTATTCTTCAAAAGAGTCTAAAGTCACCTAAGGATAATAAATGAAAAATTGATGTTAAAAATTTGTTTCATTTGATTCTAGCCTCCAGGCTCTAAAGGCATATAATTATAAAGATGAGTAAAATAGAGACTGAGCACTGGTGTTTGGATTTAACAATCACTATATTGTTGCTTTCTTTGAGAAAATCTGTTCTATAGGGAAATAGAAAATGGTGCTGAATCTCAAAGTGTTAAAGTAATTGTCACTTTACAACAAAGCTAACCTTTTTTCGTTTCCGGATATCAAGTTCCCTTATTTTCAAGACCTCCCCAAGATGGATTTTAATGTCTATGTTTCTATCAACATTCTGATCATGACTATTGGTGTATTCTCTAAGAAAATGGAATTTTTCTCCTCAGATGTCCCTTTGTACACTCTCACCATTATCATCCTTAATATTCTGGCTTGTACTTCAAATGTCTCACCTTATCTGTCCAACACTAAGTCCCAAAGCTTATTCCACGTTTCTAATTGTTTCCCATAGCAAATTTTGTACACATAAGGAAATGCATATAGTTATTATGGAATGTAACACACTTCCTCCAGTACATGCTTTGTACCTAACTTTATGGTCCTGTTGGAACTTCAGTCCATTTATAGGTACAACCGTAGATATAGGAACAAATAGAAGGAAAGAGTGGTGGTGGATGTGAGTCCTGAGGAGAATAAGCAGTATCTTGCATTATAGGTGTCTAATTTCTTCAGAAAATGTGGGGTGGGTTATTCCTCAGATGGGCAGAAAGATACCACTACCACTAGTTTCAGAGAACCTTTTCTACTGGCAAAGAAGACTCATCAGAACTTAGGGGCACAATGTTTCCAAATTCATTTGGGTCTTCCAACAAGGCACCATTCCAATATACAAGATCTCATTTTGTTTTCAATGAATATCTTTTTAACAATAAACAGTCCTTGGGGCTGAGGTTCAACTTGTGTTATAATTCAGCCAATTGCAGGGTGAGATTTTGTTTTTGCTTTCTTTTTATAAGTAATCTCAGTCTTGTGTCTGCAGTAGATAACAGTCTTTCATTACCCACATAGAATCTTTTTGGTCTTTCATGTTGTGCTTGAGCTTGGAATTCTGTCCCTGACTGCACCTTTCTCCGTTGCAACTTTTTCCAGCTACATTAGGAACAACCAATCAATATCATTACATTCACAAGTTCCAAAAACAGACTGTTTGAAAATACCATAACAAAGCTGTCTGTCTTGCTGCTTCATATAAACAGTTGATTTGAAATAGTCAATGAAAATATTTTACGTACTTTCCTGTGGTTCATGCCATAGACTCTCAATGTTGTCTTTACTAATAAAAATGGAGCCCTCAATATCTTTGAATCCAATTAGATTAGAAAGCCATTTCTAGAACTACCAGAAACATTTTGAAATATCATGCTTAAAATTTTGTGTCTCTAGAGCCATTCTCAATATCAAACTTGCATTAATCTGTGTTCCCTATAGAGGTAAAACAAATAGGAAAGATAGATAGATAGATAGACAGACAGACAGATAATAAGGCATCATTTCACACAGTTACAGTCTGAGATGTCCAAATATCTTCAGTCCACAATGTAAAAGGTAGAGACCTAAGAAAACTGAGAATATAGTTCCAGTTTGTGTTCTAAGGTCTGAATACCAGAAGACCCATTTAGTTCCACTGTAAGCAATAGTAAAAAGTAGATTAGTGGCCCAGTTTGGACATATGGAAGCAAAGAGAGAAAAGCTTCTCTCCTACTCTATGCTTTTTTCTATCCAGGACTTCGGGGGATTGAATGGGCCCCACTCAAATTTGGGCAGACCATCTGCTTTGCTGATTCTACTGACTCATATGTTAGTTTTAACCAGAAATTCTCTCAAAGGCATCTCCATAATAATTAACCAAATATCTGGGTACCTATGTCCAGCTAAGTTGACATATAAAATTAACCATGACAATTGGGAGAGAAGTAGAGGCAATTATTAACACTAATACACACACACACACACACAATTACTCTAAACTTAAAAGAACATTCCTAGCAATCTATAAATAGAAAGTGAAGCAATGCCTATGTTAAAAATCTTGAGAGAAAAATAATAAGCATCAATATTTGAAGTACTGCAGCTATTTCTGAATTTCATAAAACTTCATTGTTACAGCAATGTTGCATTGCTACATTGTTACAATAATATTACAGCAAGAGGGAAGAATTGTCAGATTTTAAAAGAACTGTCTCTGAAATGTACAAAAATTAGATTTATACTTATCATTAAACTCTTTGGCTCATTTCAATCAGATATATAAAAAGAAATAAAGGTAAGCAATTTTACTCAGACTAGTTTATACAATGCTACATGAAATAATTATAGGTTTAAACACAATTGGACTTTCAACATTCATGTGGATGCTTGAGATCCTTGGATTATGGAAAAGAAAATGAACAATTCCTTAGATGGTCTTATTTATTGCCTTAGTTACAGGTAGTTTACTTCACAGTTCAGCCTCCTCAACTGAAGAGCAGTGATGTCTTCGCTTTCAAGGATTTTAGCCTGAGGATTATGAATGGACTTCAGCTGGGCCTGAGGGCTATCTTGAAATTAGACATAAAATAGTGAATGTATGTACGTTTGCTAAGAAAAAGTTCCGTAGTTTTCATCAGGATCTTTTACTGCCCATCAATTTTCTTGTTGAGGTGAGCACGATCTGCTTTCAAAAGTAGTAATTTTAACACATCTTTGATTTGGTGAAAATGACCTTGTCATACAGCTGTAGTTTTTTAAAAAAGTATATGTTTTTATTTTGCACAGTACATTTTTTCGAGAATTCCTTTATTTATTTTTAAAATCAAAGCAGCTATGCAATGCCTGCAGTATATGATTTGAGGTACTTTTATTTGGTAACTTAGGAGGAAGAGAAAAAGTGGCTTTGAAATCATAAGGTTTTTATTTGGAGAAGTGATGAAATGTGGTTGTTCCTATGCAGTAAGCAAAAAGGACTTTCTAACCTTGGAATCTGACTGTTTTCTATTTCACAGGAGAGCAATAGCAACATTTAAGCTGTGGTCAATTTTTACAGTGTGACTTTTCAAAAATCATTAATTAGCAATACAGACATAAAACATAACACAGGGACACCAAAATATATAACTCAAGGCTCTGAAATGCAACATTTGCATCAGATATAATTACATTAAACTAAACAGCCACCCAGATATTCAGATCCATGAAACCGTTGGAGAAGAAAAAAATCTAATTAGTAACTCATAAGGGTTTTAACAAAATGACTTGTCTGGATTTTGACTCAGTGTTTGTAACTAGTTATCTTTTTTTATAAAATACTAAAATCAAATGTAAAAAACACTAATGTGTCACCACATCCATATACAAACACAAATATATGTATATTTATTCTTAAACTTCTTCTAATTATTCTTTACCTAGAAATTCATATTTCTTCAAAGTAAAAATGTTCTATTCCAATGAACTCTGTTTTTTCAAATTAAATAAAGATTCCTTAAATTGTTTGGTGCTTGCTACAATACATAATCCCCTAATTTTGGTACTTCCTCCATTCAAATCTATCACCTGTCCACATTTCATTTTCACGCATTGATATGGATTTTTTCATCTCCAGAACTTGTAACTAGTAACTGTAAGAAATTAAAGTGTGGGGGAATTCATCTGTGGTAAGCCTGAAGGTTAGAGACATCTGGGTACAGTAAGATTAAGCAACATAGCAAAGACCTTAGAATTGGATACCTGGAATTGATCTCATTTATGTCATGTGCCAGTTTTAACCCTTATGATATTTCATTTATCTTTGCACACTGTTTCTCTTTCAACTGAATATGATATCTCTTCTAACTTCCATACTTCATAGCAAGAGCATCAAATGTGATTATATTAGAATAGTTTTAACTGTATAAAAATATATGGATGTACTCGGTGGATGTTTGAAGCCACTGTTTTAAGTAAATGTTTAAAAGCTACCCCCCCTTTCTTCCTTGCCTCTTTGTGTCCTTTCCACTCACTTTTCTGTCTTCACAGCCTCTGTCACAATCTTCACAATAAACCGCTAATAAGTTTTAAAGTACACGATTCATTCTTGAACTGGGTCAGTGCTATACTTTGAATAGTTTGTCTCCTTCAATACATATTAATATTTACACACTAAGATATTAAAATGTAAGACCAGGGGAGAATTTTAAGAAGTGATTAGAGCTCTGTTCCCTTCAATTGAGTAATCATTTCATGAAATTAACAGATTAGTAGATTTCTGGGTTATTTGGAGAATGGGTCTTCTACAAAAGCCAGCTCAGCTTGAGTCTCACACACTCCCTGTCTCTTGCCCTGTGATACTCAGCACTGTCTTGGGACTCTGCCATCAGTGGATGCAGACCTTTGACCCTTGACCAGATGTATGAACCCAAAGAACCTTTTTGAGTGAAAATAATTTTTTTTCTTTATAGCTTATATAAAGTCTTTGGTATTGCATTATTAGGAACAGAAATGATATGATTTACTGATTTATATGAAAAAATGCATGGATGCCTTATTTCTGCCACAGAAATAAGTGGGAAAACAAATATTAATCTGGAGGGGTGTGAATGGTTAAGCAAATCACTGTATAGAGGTTTTCCATAAAATTTCTTTGTTTTGACTACACTTGATAGCAAACAGGTGGAGCAGGAGGAAGAAGAGCTGCCAAAGATAAGTGGATCCTGGCACATAAAGCCTTTTGTGGCTGTGACAAATGTTTCGGTGCTCCATTGCCACACACAGACACACTTGCAGACACACACACAAACTCACACACACACTTAAAGGCTTAAGCAGCCTCTATGTTATGAACATGTATCAAGAAAATAAATATTTCTCAGTTCAAACTTCTTTGTAGAAGCCTGAGTTAGCTGCACTGTCACTCAACTTTTATGAATTCGTAGAAGCAATGCAGTGTTGCTGGTTGCTCTTGTTGCTAATAGACTTCAGTCCACTTACATCTTTGCCTGGTACATTGCTACGTGATATCCCTTCTCTACGGGAAAGTTGATGGTACCAGGTCTGCCAGCCTGGATTTTAGTTTTGGCTTTATTATTACTCATTTAGCTAATCTTTGATTATGTACTTATTATATAACTCTGAAATTATGTTTTCCAAGGGGAAATGAATATAGTTTTTAAGAGAAACTCTGAAACAGTACTTCTTAATTTATATCTCTACACTGGGTAAAATAAGGATAATAAAAGTATGGACTTCGTAAGACTAATAGGAAGATAAAATGTGCCCATAAATGAAAGAGGATCATGCCTCATGTGGCTACTGGAAATAACGGACACTACAATTATTTAATAACTGGCTCAATATGGTACTATTTTACATAATTATAGAGGTTAACAGTATACCTTTATAAATACATGACATTAGTAGTTGTGTCTATTTTAATGCTTAGAATTTGCTTAAGAGTATGCACTAAAAAGTTGTAAACCCATTAATAGAAAATAGGATTTTAAAAAGTAGTAGCTAACTATAACCAGTTCCACTGAGGATACATGAATGTTTTATAGAGTTCATGTGTTGTTTGCTTTGCTAACTTGATCTGTCTTGAAAAATGCCAAAGGGAATAATGAATAGATTTGGAATTTTATTAGCAGGAAAAAGTTTTTTAAATGTTCTCAGGTAGTCAGAAAATAAGACATGTTTTCATAAATACCATTTTTAATGAAGTAAGCACATAACAACTACTTCATATACTTTCTAATATATGAAGAAAAGAGGAATCTAGCTCTAATATAGAAGAAGTCAGAGTCTACTATTGATAAATGGTGATCACAGAGGTCAGATCCCAAACTCAGAGTTAAAGCAAATAACCAAAGAAACTCAACACCTCATTGTCACCTTGTAGACAGAAACCAAGCTACAAGTCAGCACTAATAGGTTTTGTGATTTTTCCTCAACCAGAAATATAGCAATCATCTTTTCTTTTCTCCAGAAACATAGAAAATGTTTTTCTCCAGCACCTTGTTTTTGTTTCCCTCTATCTGCTGTCATTTCCAGAGTAGGCAATTACTTATTTCATTGAAGAAAAATTGAAAACTATTGGATAGAACCAGATTGTAACTAAACTGAAAACTTTCTAGTTGTTTCACTAAAGAAAAACCACATACTGTATCAGGAATTGCTTTGGATAAATTTTTCAATTCAAAAAAATAAATTTGATTTTTTTCTTTACATTTTACAAAAGGTCAAAGATAGCCTCATATTAGTTGTGGAGTGATATAACAGGAGCGGGGCCAATGTCTCAAATTTTTCTTGGCAATTTAGGCAATGTCAGCTTATCACTTCAGAGATACAAAACAACCACTATAACTCAGTAGGAAAAAGGATGAGAAAAAATAAGATTCAGCCACTGTTGTCCCCTTTTATGAAGCCAAGCAATCACTTTTCCAGAAACCTCTTTAGCAAAGTTCTCAGTGTGTGTATGTCAAAAGCCAGAACTGGATTGATGATATGATGTTATAATTTTCTCTGGCTCCTATAGCAAAATACCATAGGCTAGATGGCTTAAAAGTTGAAAATTAGTTTCTCATAATGTTGGAGGTGGAAGATAAAAGATTGAGTTTTAACAGTATTTGATTTTGGCGAGGGTACTTTTTCTGAATTGGAAATAGCCACCTTTTTTGTTCTCACACGATCTTGCCGCAAATTAAGAGAGATCTTTAGTGTCTTTCTTCTTAGTGGAAACAAATTTAATCAAATTAGGCCTCAACTTTGTAATCTCATTTAATATTAACTTGTCTCCTTAAAAGTCCTATCTCAAAATTATAATTGCGTTAGATTTAATGGCTTCAACATATGAATTTTGAGGGGACACAATTTATTCCATAGCGTGTGACCCACAGTTGCAAAGAATGCTGGAGACTGAGATCAGAATGTATATGTTTGGCTTGGAAAAGTATTTCTCATCTTGGATTCAAAGATTATTTGTTGTAGGCAGTCTCCTCTCTGTTTTATAATGTTTGCTAGTTTCCATACCTAGTAGATGGTAGTAGTTAATTTCCCCCAATTCCCATTTCCAAGCTGTGACAACCAAAAATGTCTCCAGACATTGTCAAATGTACCCAGCGAAAGAGGAAAGGCCAAGGACCATTTCCCCACTTCCTCAATTGAGAACCACAGACTTAATCATAGCCAAGCCTTAGTAATGGATATGTTGCCACCTTCAACAAGATAAGAGATTCTCTTACTTAAAACATGAATATATTCTGGGGAAAAGATTATGAGGGAAAATTGGAGAGAGACAATTAACAGTTTGTTACCTGACTCCCACTGTCTTGGTTAAGTTTTCAGGGAAGGGAAAGATGACATAATGCCTCTTGTTTAATCAAATATATTTATTTTGTCTAAAACTTCTTTTATGGATCTTTAATTTCCCAATCAATATAATCAAAATTCCTAGTCTAATGCATCCAAATACTCAACTTCATATGTACCATAAACAATAAAGCCAAGGCTACTGCTTCAAGATTTATGGATATCCAGAATAGAGTTACAAATTGAAGGCCACTAAGTGAATAAATCTATGCTTACCTCAGATCTTTGAATTTGCTCTGCTTATGCTAGAAAAAGTGGAATTAAAATACCTTCCAATAATGGCAAAATAACCCACCCATAGATTACTGACCATAGATAACAGAAAACTGACCAGAGTTGATATAAGAAGAAAATATTAATGCTATCTCCTAATAAGTAAATCAACAATAAACTCTGGTGGTTTGATATAGTTTTCCTTCCCTTTTTTCACTGTCTCCCTCCACTGGGTGCTATGGTTACTTCTCTAAGATTACCAAACTCTTGTATATTTTCAAACTGTGATTTAAATGATGACTTCAACCCCTGGCATCAAATCAACCTTGTTGCCTTCGCAGTGAAAGCTGTTGCTCCTCTTGCTTTTCCTTACCTCAGGGCTTTTTAAATTGCTTTTTCTTGCCTCATTTCCACACCCAGATGTTGGCTACCCTTTGTGATATAAGAACTATTGCACTGAACTGCTACCATACTACTCTGGTGAGTATCTTCCACCCCATCCCTTATATTTATTTTCTGACTTCCTGAACATAATTTTTCATTCACTACACATCTGCCTCAGAGTCTTCAGCTCCACTTCAACTCTTGCTGTCATTCTTGCATTTTATGTGCCTGTCTCATTCAACCCTAACTAGTTAGTCTCTCAATTCTTAAGTAACTCACTCTGTGCTTTCTCATAGCCAACCACTCTCACATCATTGACTGATTATTCCAGCTTTTCATTATAATATCCAATACTTTTAAGTCTTCATTCAAGGACTTTCATTGGACGGATTATTTGAACTAATCAGTGCCTTAATGCCTTTGATCTCACCATCTCTTTCACACTGCAGTAGTCTTCTTATTCATGAAAGCTATGTTCCAAAACCCCCAGTGCATGCCAATAAACCCTAAATGTTACTCGAACAGAAGCTCCACAGTTTCCAGAAGAGTTGTTCCTATAACCAAGATGGCTGCTAAGTATAAAACCAGCAGGCAGTGTGCACAGTGTGAATTTCCTGCAGAAAGGGATGACTCAATTGCAGATGGGACAGAGTGGGATAGCACACAATTTCGTGCTACTCAAAATGGCAAACAATTTAAAACTTAGGAGTTACTTATTTCCTGAATTCGTCAATTAGTATTTTTGAACCATAGTTGACTACAAGCAACTGATAATATGAACAAAGGAGGACTATTTTATTCATCATATTTAACCCTGGCCTATAAAACACAGTTTAGCTGCTAAGCTTTTATACTCAGACTTCTCTAATTGCTCTCTATTTGCTTGCCTTTTTTTCCCTGCATCTTTCTTGATGACAAAACTTCAACTGAGAATCTACCTAAGCGTTCTCCTTTCTGATAACTATATCCCAACAGTAAAACATTCTTTAAAACAATTATTCAAAAAGACTCATTGCTTTTGCCTTAAATACATGATCATAAAATGTCCAATGTTATGTTGTGTTTCTTTTGCATGTGCACATTATCTTTTTCAAAATGATTTTTATCTTAGACCATGCACTCTGTAAATTATGGTCTGTCTTTAGCAAAATCTACTACATCTGTTGTTTTCACAAAAATCTTCATATTTTCTGCTCTAAATGAGTTATTTTTCCTCCTCTAGGTCTCTAATCTAGAGAAGGTCTCTGCTACTTCAAATATCTCTAACCTCTTTTAAAACTTTTATGAGATTAGATGTGTGCTACCAATATAATCCCCTTTTGATCAGTTTAAAGTCAATTTTTTAGAGATATAAAGACATCTACAAAAATCTCTTTACCTTTGCCTTGCAGAGTATAGAGTAATATAGTCATAGTCTCTGGTCCCACCCAAAGCAAGTGATAACACAGGGTGTGTGTCGAGGGGAGGGTGTGTGTGTTGGGTCAGAAATTTTATCCCATTGTGGAATTCTACTGTTAATACAGAAACCTATTCTCCAAAACAAAGGTAGCAAATTTGCATAAAAAATATAAATTGCAGCTCATTGAAATAGGTTGAGTTTTTGACATATCATGAATTAGTAATGATTCTTAAATTAAAAAAGATTCTGGATGCAGTAAGATAATGTTAATGTAAGATTAAGTGAAGAAGGTTGAACATGTTTAAAGTTTTATAAATTTTATAAATCTTACTGTTTGTTTATTATAATTTTAATTTATAGATGTCTAAATTATAAATATGTTCTTATATATGTGTACTTAGGCAAACCACTTTCCAAGTTGACTATTTTACATCTATTTTGTCAAATATTCCACAACAACCCCACTCTGTTCACATTTCATAATCTGACAGCTTCCCTAGGAAAATAGAAAGAGTTCATAGAAAACATATCTCTCTCTCCTGCCTACCCTCCCCCGCAAAATACCCCACAAGTATCTGATTTTCTGTGGATTTGCAGCTTCTCTTCTGACTGAAGACAACTTTTCCAGATTTACACTCTGCTTCATCCCTATAATCTATCAGAAGAACTGTGCCCCTTTGGTTACCCCAGACCTTGGTTAAGTCATACCACTCTTCTTTGTTTGGGATAAGTTCCCTTGCAGGCTATCATGTTGTAATGCCTCCTAGCATAAGCAAGCAAAGAGAAAAAGCAACATTTCCTCGCATTACATTCCTCCATTCCTCTTTCTTCCAATGCTGCTTGGTTCCATGTGTACATCTCATTCTTCAGTTTGATGCGATTAGTATCTCATCCCCAGCTAACCTCCTGGAACTTTTTATCTCATTCCTTTCCCCTAGTTACTAAAATTTCCATCTTGTAAGCATTGATGTTTGATTTTCAGCCCTAATTTGCTTGGACTCATTATTTTAATTTGGGAACAAAGACTTGATTCCTTCCTTCTTAGAAATCCATCCATCATTGGAACTTCAAAACACTGCACGCATTACCTTATTTCCTGCTTCACCGATCTCCTTTGTGTTTTTTCCACTTTTTTCTTGATTGTTCATAAGTGTATTTTCCTAAGGTAGAGTGCATTCTTTTACTTTTAAATATTATAACTATACTCACTTTGAAAATTACCTCATTCAATCATTTGATTTCATTCGGAATATAATATGCATATGCTAATGGCATCCATATTTATCTCTCCTTGCTAAGCTCCAGTTATAACTCATCTAAAACAGAATTCCTCATTACCTGCCCCCTCAACCTGAGTTTTTCACATATTTGTAAGCACCATCATCTTGTTTGTGTTTGTGTGTGTGTGTGATCAAACCATGGATTCCTTTCTTTTTCTTGTATTATATACCCAAGGTATCAACAAGTTTTGTCAACTCTAAGATAAACCAGGCCAGAAGTACTCATATAGTTTTTAAAATGTAAATCAGAACATTATCACTCTCTGCTTAAGCCCAAACTTAGAATAAAATGTAAGACCAGCTGCCTTTAAGGCTGTACCTCCTGACTCTCTTTGTGACTTCAGCTCCCAACCTCTTTTTAAACACATGGATTTCAGGGCCATGTAGCCCATTTCCATGTCAGGAATATTGTACCCACTGTTAGTTCTGACTGAAACATACATCCCTTATGCCATTACATAGCTGACTATTACTTTCTTCAATATCTACACAAATTTCACCACATTAGGGAAACATCTTCATAACCAAATGGATGATAAAATACACAATCTCCACAAACACAGTCTAGTCTTTCATGTTTGTATTTTTTTCTTCATAGCATTATTCAACATTTTACAATCTTATTGTATATTAATTGATTTATTTGTAGAATGTCTCTAAAATTAGAACTGAGAGCTATAAGGCTAGGGACTTTTTCAGATTTTCCATGAATGATCAGTTAGTATTGATTGAATTAATAAATGAAAAAATTGTGTACCTTATAAAATAGGAAACTACTTTGAATTAAATCATACACCCCTGGTCCCCAAAATTCAAGGCCATGGGCCTCCAAGTTTCCAGTCCTCGCTATTTTTCTAGGACTCCCTTCCTCTTTCTTCTATCATCTCTCTTCTGTAGTTTTGCTTTTCCCTTTCCTCTCCATAATAGTGAGAAATAACAACAAAGCTTCCCAATTCCCTATTATTTTATTAAAAAATCAGTTACTTCCCAGATGTTATTGAGGACTTCATTAGTAAACCTATGTCATTGGAGAACCTTCATAAATAAATGTTCCACCTTCATAGAGGCTATGCTGGTCTCATATGGTGCTCATGTTGGAATTGTCACCTCTCTCTCCCCTGTCTCATCTTTCTTTTCTACTCTAAAATGGGATATATTATAATAGAGATATGGCAAAGTTGGCTACTGCGGGAAGCACCAAAGCTACAAGGTCATGCTGTCTCCTAAGGCAGCCTTTTTCAATTTCCAACAGCTCTAATTTTAAGAATGCTCTTTTTATATGATGAGCTAATATTTGCCTGGCTATATAACTTTGATCCATTGGTCCTATTTCTGCGGGCTGGGGCTCCTAAGCATAACTATTTCCTGAGCAGAAATAGCACAGCTGCTTAACACCTCCCATATGCTATTGCTTTATATAGTTGAAAATTGTAAATTCCCCAGCCTCTAGCACCTCAACCATGTACTTTGTCAGCCTTCTGTTCTCTTTTGTAAATAAATTCAGCTTCATAGCCTTTCCTCAAATGACTCATTTCCGAAACAATGATTACTTCTTTTAGTGAACTCAAGAGAAGGGACAGAGCCCTTTCTGGGGAACTGAGCTATTTCTGTCTGCTATTATTATTACTATTCAGGGAAGGAAATGTGTAATGTGATGGATTATAAAATCTCATTTTAATAACTTAATTATTCAATTGCTGTTTTGGAAAGTAGCACATGAGTATTGGCTCATTAAATAAACATTCTCAAGTGTCTCACAAGGCATAAAATGTTTTGCCAAAACTAAAATAAGTACAAGACATTGCTGCTGCACTCAAATGGTTTGGTTCAGATTGTGCCACTGCTAATTTTTATAATGAGCTATAAAACATCATTTGATTTATTTAGTAGCCAATGGTGTTAAAGGACATGTGTGCATTTAGCAGAATCCTTAATGTACCTTCAGGGTTATGGTGTCCCAGGACTGAAACGTAAGGGGCATGTCACCAGGCTCTCTTCTTGGTGACAGATCCTGCACTTCAACACCCCCATTTCAGCCCCTCCTGGGTAAATGGCAGTGATATTCATTCATTAACTTGTGGGTTATAAGCTAATTTAGGGGGAAATGCTATTATAGATTTGGATGAGTTCCATTAAACTCCATTAAAACTTTGACTCTAGGATGCATTAAAAAAGCTTCAAAGTCAGTCAATCAAAAAATTGATGGAGTATATAGAATGGAATATTAAATGAAATATTTGATATGAACTATTAAATCTTTCAAAGAAATTCATCAGAGGCTCTCAATACACTTTTTTGCCAATTTTAGATAGAGATGGTTGTGTCCTACTGTATGCATCTGTGTTAACATGAGTGATTAGAAATAGTATAAGATACTTCATTATGTTCTCTTTTTGAACACAATGCATTTGCACTCACTAGTATTGCCTAACAGTTAAGAAAGGAAGGTGTTTAAATATCTTTGAAGTCATAAATATGTGTAACATTTCAAAAAAGAAATTAAGGTTCGCTATGTTCCAGGAAACTGCCAGAACGATCTAATCACATTTTATTTACTTAATATTATTTTTGAGGTAAGTACTACTTTTTATTTTCCCCATTTTACATTTGACAAGATTGAGACTCACAAATTTATTCAAATTACCAGTATGATTTATCAAAACTAGTATTTAGATATAGATATGCTAAATCCCAGCAATAGAGTAGCTGTCCTTAATTCAATATTCCAGGCTGACTGCTGGACAGTAATTATTATTATAATTCAGTTGCAGTCTTTACAATATGTTGCTAGTTAAATTTGAGTAGATAAATATGAACAGTGAATTAATCGATCTCTCATGGATAGTTTTTCCATAAAAATGCAATTTAACCACAAATAGTGTATAAAAGTCAAGGAAGGAAATAATGTTTATTGCTATAATCTTGATAAGATTTATAATTTTTATGGAAACATATTTCTTTCAAGTGTAGAGAAAACAGGATTCATCCCAGGGGGTTAACTAGTTTTCTCACATATACACAGCCAGTAAAGCACATAACCAAAATCAAACCTGTGTCTACCTGCCCATAATAACCATTTTCTGTGGATATACCCAAAGCTGACCTATGCAGTGTGATTACAATATACACTAAATATTTAAATTAAAATAATTTATTACACTGAAAATCACATTGCCACTAATCCACCTAAAATGCCCCTTTTTGCGTCAAACACACTGTTCTCATCATTCTTGTAACTTTCTGAAGGAGTTCTAATGTCCATTTTTGTGTTCTTACAAGGTATGTTTGAAAATATGGTGAATGTGGCTGTCACTAACCATCAACAGGAAGGAGGGCTTGGCTTGTAAAAATATTAAAGTTTGATCTCATCCACCTTACTTTCTGGGTTTGGAAACATACTACTTCTGGCTCTTCTTCATAGTCAAAATGAATATGCAAAGTAAATGTTCTGAATCTTTTCAGGACATTGAGGCAGTCAGGAGAGTGCAATTTAAAGACATGAAAGAACTGCTTCAGAAAGTGGTAAGAGTGAAGGGATAACTTTGTTCAAAGAGTATTTTGAGGGAGAGTATTTTGAGGGGGAATAGTGACAATGTGACTTTTGCTGTAATTTTTTTTTTTTTTGGTACCAGGGATCGAACTTGGGACCTTGTGCTTGTGAGGCAGGCACAGGAACCACTGAACTAATATTTTTAAATATTAGCCCATATTTTTTAAAATTTAAACATTCACCATATTTTTGGATCATACCTCCAATGTTTTATTTCAGTTTTATCTTTCAAATAATCACATTTTTGGACAAACTTTAATTAGGATAGATGTTTTGTTTTTGAGAGGTGATAAAAACATAGCAAAGGAATGTTTAATAAAATAAAATTTCCATTAAATTTCTTCTAAAAAATAATTACATGTATCACAACGTCCTCTTGATTTCAGTATGGGTGAATGATTATAGGGGATGAAAAAGCCAAATCTCACAATTTCCATGGATTATTAAAAAAATAGGGTTTTTTTCTTCTCTTGTGGAATCTGATGTGGACCAGGTTATTTCACTCCAAACAATGTCTCAAGTTGTGTAATTTAACTATTTCATCTGGAAGCCATGCCGCTAAAGTCCCCTCAGAGTCATCATCAGCTTACTATCCAGGTAGGATAATTTTAAACACTAGGCCTGATAATGTTTATCTCACTTTTATTCACATCCATTGACCAGAACCTGGTCAAATGGCCTCAAGATAACTATGCAAGATGATGGTGCCTGCGCAGGAGGATGTGTGTATTTTATATTCTGTGCCACATTTCAATAAGTATTCATTTCGCAGATTCCCTCTTCCTGACAGGGACCTAAATAAATTGGACACATACATGAGCTATTGTAGTCTATCAAAAGTTATTATTTCTTTTAATAATATACTTCCTCAAAATAGTCTATTAAAACAAATTTTTATTATAAAATAAAATTGAGTAAGGAAATATTTAATAATGCTGAATGAATTTTAAAGTACCATAGAAATAAAACGACAATGTACCTGTGCATTCATAGATCAGTAGGTACTCCTCATCGAAACAAGATTTTCTTTTAATTCTAGGTGAGGTGAATAGAGAAAAGAGATTTAATCTTATATCTCTGCTCTTTGGTTTAGTTCTGTCTCCATGTGAACCACGATCACAAGTGTGTATGTCTTTAGTTCATTCAGCCATATGTTCTCTTTTGTGTAGTTAGCTTTATAATACAAATACGTTATGGCACACTTAATAGTTATTTGATGTAAAGAATGTCTGAAATCCTCTAAAACATTAAACAAACGTGTGTGAGTAGGTAGCTGATGCTTAAATTTATTTCAAAACATATCTAATTGGAAAACAATTCAATGTGTCTTTTTACTTACTTTCATTGTAGAAAATTATCTTTTCCACCTTTTCCTGTCAAGGAAAATGGTTGGTGACATTTTTTTCTTTCTTTTTATCCAAAAGGCATATTGATTTTAAGAGGAGACTAAACAATAGCATTTTGTTTCAGCCAGTCTATTTCTTTACTAAGGTTCTAAATTTCAGAGCTATCATATTGGACAGTATTTTGGGGTGTAGGGGCTGCATGCCTTACCCAGCTTGTTTGAATGTCCTTTAGGATTACTTTTTCTGAATCCAAACCACATAAGTATTATATTAAATATTATGGAAGGAGATGAGATTTTAAGAGAGCAGCCATAATGTCATAAGAGAACTATACACTGAAAATATGAGGAAATAGAGTAAGAGGAAAATTGCTTTTATGTGCTTAAAGTGACAGAAAAATGGCACTTCAAAGGTTATTTTTCTAGGCTACATAATGATGCTATTTATGAAACTGAGAAAGAAGCCATACAGGTGTAAATTAAACAAAAATGATGTATTTGTAGATAATTTTTGTAGGTATGTTATAAATATCTCATTACTCAAGCCCTTTCTGAATTAGACCCCAAAATGGGAATTTATAAGTTTAAATTAGTTTCTGTCATAAGATACTCAACAGAAGCATGTACAAATGAACTGAAACCTCTGGTATGCTAAATGTAAGGTATGTGAGTGAAAGGTACCTGCTATATCTGTCAATACTAAGATCTTACAGCATACCTGGCCTTGGATTGAATAGTAGAATTAAGCAGGTGATACTCTGGAATTATAAAACTAATAACATTTACCTATTTTTTGTTTGGTGCTGGAGATCAAACCCACCACCTTACTCATGCTAGGCAATTGCTCTATGAATGAGTTACATCCTCAGACCAGAATTAATAACCAAATTCAGTACAGTACCTGGGTACAAGTTCAACACACAGAATTAGTGAACTTTTAAAGATCTATAATTAAACTATGTGCATCTGTGTCTGCATGGAGGGCTGTACACATACCGTGTGTGTATGTGTGCATGTATACAATCCTTATTTCATTTGTGATAAAGATAATTGGTATCCTCAGAGGCCAAAGGATATTCACTTTTCTTGCTGGGGTAGCTAATTCCAACCACTTTGTAGATTTTTTGAATGTCTTACCGACCTTCCTATAAGATCCTGTGTCCATTCTTACTTTTAAAATATTGTGTTGCTGATAATAATTAATTTTGCTTGCTAATAATACTTTGCAAACTTGTATGAACTATCTAATTTTTTTTCTATTCAAACACTCCTAAGAGAGCTGTATATTTTGTTTGTACTGGACTTTCCTGGGGGCACCTAAGAGATTTATGGGTCAGTTCAGTCAGGAAGCAGTCTAAACACAATGTGCTATGTCCACAAGTGGGTTAAAATAAATGACATGAGCACTTTTTACAGCATAGTAAGCCACAATGTTTGTATTCTGTGACTCCATAATCAAGAATTGATTGCAATTCTCATTTCAAATAAATGCACTTAGTACTAATTATATAGAGATATATATTTATGAATATTTGTAGGATCTACCTACTGGGATAGAAGAGAGTGATTATCATTCTAGGATTGATTTGGACCATTTCCTGCTCCAGGCTCATTTTGTAACCTTCCTTTTGTGGAAACAACACAACTATACTTCCAAAAGCCCACAGTGCTATCAAGAAAGTAATATCCCAGAGCTTCCTAACTTGAAAATCTTTTTTTCTTTGTTTTTGTAATATTGGCTATGAACATTTTGGTTCTGATAGCTTTGTCCTATTCCCCTAGATTTAGGTATTGTTCTCAGTTACAAATTCCCCCAAAGAAAGGCATTTGTGTAATGAAATGTTCACACCTATTCTCATTCCAGACCCTGATACTTGGAAGAGCCTCAACGCTAGCCCATCTGGTATAAATGCATTCTCGTTCTCTTTATATTTTTTTAATCCTTTTGATATTATACTTTTCTTTTTATTAGTATTGTACATGTTTGCAGTATTAAGGATTACATTCATCACAGGAAGTTTGTACATGTGCACAGTCCATCTTAATTCTTGTTACATCTCTTTCCTCTCCCCTCTCCCCATCTCTTGGCCCCATTCTCTTTCCTGCTCATCACATAGATGTTCATAGTCTCCTTAAGAAGCTCTCCTTGCCAAAATATGTTGTTTCAGGAATGTAGAAACTAAAGTTAACAGGACAGAATTTGGCTTATGTTAAGAATATTTTAATCTGTCTTAGCCTGTCATTAGGCATTATACTTAGTCTAGGATCATGATGGAATCATTCCTAGTGTCACTAGAGGCAGGATGCTGGGAGTCTCTATTTTACTTACTGTCACTATGACCCTCAATCAAATCAGTTTCTAGAATTGGTCTGCTAAGTCTCTTAACTTCCTTTCTTTCCATCCTTTCTGTTCCTGCCCTAGTCAATGCCCTCAGCTCAAGATCCTCTTAAATGCTTTAATTTTAGGCTGTGTTCTTTTTCATCAAATCTCAAGACCAACTGGCTCCAAATTGAAAGTCAACCTTTAGAAACTTCTGTAGTTGTAGTTGTACTATTTCCACTTAATCTTCTTTGAATCTGTCATAAGATCAAGTATGTTGAGCAAGAGTAGATAATACATTTTTTAAACACAAACATCAATTAATGGAGTTTAAGTTTGGGAAAGGGAAAAAAGTACAATGACGGAAAGTTTGGTGGCAAATGAGTGATGGGAGTATTTACATAGTGAGCTAGCCTAAGGCATGCAGCTTGGTATTCTCTCTCTTCTTCTCTGGCAGTTGACACTTTAGTGACAAAGACTTGTAGCAAGCTGCTCTCCTTGCAAAATCTAGGATGTTTTTCTGAAATGGCTAATACTCTGAATCAAATTATCATAGAGCCTTCCATTATAAAATTAGAATACTTATATTTTTCATAAAAGTATACTATATTCAGTAGTGTTTTATGTATAAAATTCTGTATAGTAGTTTTTGTGCACAGTAAAGTATGAAAGTTCTATGATATGGTTTCATTTTCTGTTGTGTCTATTTTGAGCATTTGTACGTTAATTCAGGAAAGATTCTAAAACCATAATCAAATATGAAATAAAATAGGTTGAAAGCATGATATTTGATGGTAGCCAAAATGTTGGGAATATTGGTTCATATCACCAGTATCTCCAAACCCGTGAGTCACATGAAGGGACCACACCTACTGGAGAGCTACATCACCATCACGGAGTAACTAAGGATCGCTGAAGAATCAGGGCACACTTTTGTTATCTTTCTAATAAAACCTTTCTCTTCTCATTCTTCTTTTCTCAGAAAATCTTGTTTTATGAGAGTCCCTTGATTTCCCCTGGCATATTTGACAATTTCCCTCGGTTTCCAAATTTCAACTTACATTATGCTTTCCCCGACCATTCATGGTGGCCTATTTTACAATTTATAACATTTCACTGAGGGGTTACTTGCCTCAGTCTCCACTATTTGCTTGTGAAATCTTCACAAGGGTGGTTCTAATATATATCTGCCTTAGCAAGTCAGAATTCTTGATACTTCATGTGCATTGAACACTTTAAATCAAAGAATGACCTACGCAATTTCATTAAAGTTCCCTTCTGAAATTCTGTTTCACTTAAATTAAAATATGCAGGGCTATTACAGGTTGTAAAGCTGAATAATATTATTTACATTCTTCTGTTTTGATAAGATTGAGTTCCCACTATCATACGCTACTAAGAACTAGAGATCAAACTACTGTTATTTGGATGTAAATTGACTGGAGATATTTAAACCGAAGTCCTTACTTTCTTGACAGTTCACATGTATTTATTGGACATGTACTTTATTTTAAACAGTGTATAAGATATAGAGAACAAAATAAATAAAGCAGCATGCCATCAAAATAGAACATCAGTTAAAGACAAAAACTCAAGTGTAGGACAAATATTTGACCTTCGTTTTTGGCATGAGCAAAATATTTTGTTACATTTTTTACCTCATTGTAAAAACTATGGAAGCTATAGTAATTATTTATAAGCCAAATAACAAATAAAACCTAAGTAGACATATTTAAAAATACTTATGTCCAACTTCCTTCATCTATAGAAACATATCTATTAAAAAGTGGAACTAACATATTTATATACATTGTTATCTGTTCTCACTAAACGTCCTAATATGATTCCTCAATTCAAAATTACCCTGATAGTCCTGTTTTCCTCTTGTTACTAAATAACTGGATTATCTAGTTTTATTTTGGAAATATTATAAAAATATACTTTCCTGCTAATAATATTTGATGGCATCCATGAATACTTCTTTAAAGTAGTTTACTCTATGGCAAGTTTATGTCAAAGAACTTGAAAATTTGGATAAAATCCATCAACTTTACAAAAATTTCCATCAACATTAATCTAAGATATTTTGAGGTCTTGATGATTCAATAGCTGAAAATAAAGATAATTATTTTGACAGTGTGTATTATTGTTATTTGCATCTTATAACTTTACATAAAAATTCTAGTGTTTAAAATGTTAAACAAGCAGTGGACATTCTCATCTTTTTAACTTCTGGATTTGAGTGATGAATCTTCAAATTTTCCACTCATAATGTCAGATATTGCTTCAATATTATTGTTTATTAGGTTATAAAATATTTACTTATTGCTATTGTGGGAATTTTGTAATCATGAAGATTGCTGAATTCTTATTATATGTGCGCTACTCAGCGGTGTTATTATATGGTGTTAATATTAATTTTATTTTATGTAGATAATCTTATGAGCAATTGATCTATATTACATGCATATTTTCTTTACAATATAAGTATAATACATTATATTTATATTATACATTTTATATTTGTATTTTATATATTGTTTTGTTTTGAATTTGGTATCACTTGTATTTTTAATATGAACTCTGAATTTTTCAAGGTGCACTTATACATAGGACAGGAATTGTCTCATAATTTGAAAGGCTAATTTTTAAAATCTTAAAATCTAGTATATTACTTTTTAGTTATTGCATTTATATGTATAATCTCAATTTCTTATTCTTTAATCGGTTTTTTCATTATTATCAACTAATTTTATAGTTCTTTGAGTCAACCAATCTTTCAATTTCATAGTCTTTTCCTGTTTTCTTTTCTCATTCATATATCGCCAATATTCCCAACCTCTAAACTAATTCTAGTTTAGCCCAATTATCTAGATATCTGAGTCCAAACTCAGGAAACTAAAAACAAATCATAACCCCAGTATGGAATTTCCAGTCAAATTACAGATGGATCCAAAAGCCACCTCAGCATATACAACAGCAACAACAGAATTGAATCATCAAAACGTAACACATACAACACACTAAAGTGTAAATTCAAGAAAGGAATACATGAGGTATGATCAATGAATAGGTGAATGTTTTAATTTTTTAAATATTATTACAGCAAAGGACACCTTGCAATTAATCCCCCTCATTATACTCCTTTTTTATTTGAAGACACTTATCCCATCATTCTTACCACTTTCTAAAGCAGTCCTAGAAATCCTCTTTCATGAGTGTCTTTAGTTGCATAATCCTGCCTGCTTCAATTTCCTGGATTAATTAAAAACTTGTAGATTTCAAGAACATTTTGATTTGGGGAAAGAACCACAAGCCACATGCTTCCAGATCCTGGTGAAGAAAGTGGAAGAGGGTACACTGTTAGGGTTTTATAATCCTGCAGCATTCACCATAGTTGGTCACATATCCTAAAGACATGAAAAAGATTTTCAGAACTGCTTCAAAAGTGGCAAGAATGATGAGATAAATGTATTTGAAGCCAGAGGAGTATTTTGAGGTTTTTTAGTAGCAATGTGTCTTTTATTGTTCTAGTTTATTTTTATTTAAATAACCATCATATATTTTGACCACCTTTTGTATTTTTGACTCTTATACCTCCAGGAAATAGAAAGACACTTACCTGTACCACCTATTCTCTTAATTCATCTTCTTATCCATATGTCTGTGTTCTACTGAAGTTGTTCATGCTGACTGAAACAACCTCAGCTCACGTGCATGTACGGCATGTATGTATGTATGCATTTATTCTCTTTCTCCCTCTCTCTCTCACTCTCTCTCATCTTTTAGCTCCCATTCTTTCTCAAACTCAAGAAGTAGCAGTTTTGCAGGGTGTTTTAATGATCATGTCCTTCTGGATTAAATTCCTCTCCTTAGTTCTCCCCTCATATGCTGTATGCTATGCTTTGCATGTTGTTCGACTGTCTCTCCCAGAGGTTCACGTGCTGGGAGTTTAGTCCCCAGGGTAGTGGTGATGAAGTGATCCATTAGCATGTGCGGCCAAGATGGAAAACAATTAGGCCATGGGGGTGGCACCCTTGGAAGGGATTAACACTAGTCTCCCTGGAGAAGATGAAGATGAGTTCTTCTAACAATGTGTTGTCATAAAGTAAATTAGATTATCTTGGCTTCCTCTCTCCTGAACTTCCTCACCAGAGGACCTGTTTTGCATGTTATACCACCACTGTGATGCAGCTTGCCATGATTCCTTCATCAGGGCTGAGCAGTTGTTGGCACCATGCTCTTGATGAGTTAAATAAACTTCTTTTCCTCATAAATTGCTCAAGTTCAGGTAGTTAGAGCTGCACAAAACAAAGACCCTGTATCTTTGTGTAATCCCATTTTTGGTATGGTAGCATACATACCCATTTACTTCTTTAAACTTCTTATGATTTATTAGCAGCTCAAGCATAGAAACCTCAAGGATAGTAATATCTCAGAAATAGGAATTTAAATATCACCCATTCTTATCTTTCAAATTAAATCATTATTCTCCTTTCATCATATTATTTGTATTTTCTACACAAATATCTTTGAATTGGTGAACATTTTGACTTTCTTTGCCTATGTTGTTTTAAATGTAAAAGTTAAAATATTTTTTAATAAATGAAGATTTGTGTTCTAAAAAAAACTTGAATTCCCAAAACAGGTTCAAATATGTAATTTGTGTGGATGTTGTTACTACTTTTTGCCTATTTGTGTAAAATTGCTACCCTTAGCATCAGTGTGTGAGCTCAGCATTCCTGGTGGGTTGGGTCCATTAACAGAGGCCCCCGTTGCAATGGATGCCCTGGTAGTAGTTGCAGGCTTTGCTTGTTCATTGTTAACAGTTTTAGGCAAAACAGAAGATCCAGTTAGCCTTGGACTAATTCATGCTGTTTTTCTCTTTCTTTTGTCTCTTTTTGTATTACCAACTTACTCGTTAACGGATAAAGAGTAAGGAAACTAGGGAGAAAAAACCCAAGTCGCAGTAGAGTTAAGGTAACTGTTGCTGAATAAAAAATGATTGGAAAGGCATTTAGAATAAACTTATGCCTGTCCAGTGTGAGATCCTTAAATTAACATATACCAGGACTCTTTTCTTATTTTATTTAAAATAAGATTTGACAAACGCTTCCATCATATATTTACTTAAAAGGTAATATTTATAGAGGAGACAATATCCTTGAAACAATGTTTTTAATCTTTTTTCTATTTTTCATCTCACTGATTCACCTTTTGCTTTGCAAAAACAACTGACTCTTTTTCTGTTTATTTTTTACATCAATTTTTGCTTTCATTGTGTTTTCAATTTCAGTTCTCCTTAAGTACCCAATATTGTCTCTCTGTAATCTAATGAAAAATGGAGATTCTGGATTACAATTTACTTGATCCCACTTATATCTCTCACAAATCCAGATATATTCATAAAGTGGCTATATATTCCTTGATCTGTAATACTTTTAGAGGTTAGCAATACTCAACAAATTTCCTTTAAAATTAACATGAATATCTTAATTTAAAATTTAGGCCACAGAATTATTATTAAAGCATGTTAATATTATATTTTTGATGTTTCACAAATTGAATTAGAATAAAATGTATTTCTAATGCAAAGTAAGTATTGCAGAATCCTTAAGTAATCATAAGGCGCATACTCTGTAATAATGGAAATTGTGAATATTGATTGTTTAGATAAGAGACTGAGAAGCACTTAAGAGATATATATGTATGAATATATCCTTCATGGTTTATATAAGGGAATCACTTTCTTTGATTTCCTGAGTTTTAAAAACATGACATTATAGTTCTTTTACAATTTAACAATTCTCAGTAGCACTGTCTAAAGTTATGATTCATATCCACTGTGTTTAAAATTTGAAAAGTTCCTGAAATGTCTACACCCAATCTACTTTCCTATGTATGCTGCTAGAGGAAATTGATGAAAACAAAAATACTATTTTCAGAAATGACTTTAGAAGCCATATTCTTTAAGACACTTCCTCTCCTCCCTTTTATCCTTTTCCCCACTTTGTAGCTGATAAAATTGAGACTCATGGGGCTAACCATGATCCTTTGGAAACCAAAATGTGGCAATCTCACAGGTTAAACCAAGAATAGTAATGAAGGGATTGGCCTCATCTGGTAATAACTGATATTTTTCTGGATGATGATGATGATGCAATGGAAAAAATGTATAGGGCTTCAAATAACAGAGAGAACTTCTGTGAGTCTGCAGTGTGAAAATCTGTCATCAGAAGTACAATTTTAGTTTCACATCTAGTGAAAGCCCCTGATCAATATTAGAAAAATAAAACCTCTTCCCAAAGAATGAACCTTCTTATCTAGGAATAGGTGAGCATGAGAAATAATATAACACCCTGCTACTTGGCCTGACTTTATTGCATTACAAGTGGTCATAATCATTCAGAAAAAAATCATGATTTTTTTTATTTATTACTGTACAGTGAATTTTGACTAAAGCTAGTAATCTCTTAATGCCTCCCTGCTCCTTCACCAGATTAGCTGGTCTCATTACTATTGTATTATTTCTGAATCACTGTCACATAGCCCATTTTCTTTGGCTATTTTTTAGATAAATCAACTTGATACGCAGATTTTTCAATTAAATAGCCTCACATTCTGCATTTCATTGAAATAATTGAACTAAATATAAAAAAATCAATTTATAATAGCTATGTATATATCCATCTAAAAACTAAATAACAACCATCTAAATGATTTGCCAATCTAGGAGGCCAAAACACTGTTGACAAGGCCAGATGTTCTAGTTTTAAAAGGTTCCTCAAAAGGCAGCTTGAAGTACTTTAGAAAATAATTTTATGCCCAGTCAATTAAACCCACTTATGAATAAACAAAAAGGCAAAAAGCCTAATGTTATCTGCTTAGGCTTTTAAACCAAAATGCTAGCTTTTCTCATTTGACCTCGGGCAAGTGACTTTACCCATGTAAGGCTCTGTGTTTGCCCTGTAAAAGGATAATGGTAATGGTTCTGCAGAATTGTTGTGCAGCATTAAATGAGAAAATTAATTCCAAGAGATTATACAATGCCAATACAATTATGTGTCTGTTCCTTTCCTATCACTGCACCCCAATACCTGACACTCACAACTTCAAGGGGGAGAGGTTTATTTTGGCTCACCACTTTTGGAGTACTCAGTCCATAGTTGGCTGTCTCCAGAGCAAAAAATGTATGGTGGAAAAGTCTGGCATTGGAAAGATGCTCACATCATGGTGGTCAGGAAACAGACAGCAAAGGAGGAGTCGGGGTGAAAGATAATCCTTCTAGGTCAGTGATCCATCTCCAATCAGACCCTGCTCCCAAGAGCACACTTACCTGCTAAACTCTTTAGTGGTTGAGTCCACTGATGAATATACTGCCCCCATGATACAATCACTGTCTAAAAGCCCAACTCCCAAATACATGAGACTCTTGAAGGATGTTCTACATCTAAAGCATAACACTATGTAGATCATATCTAATAGATCATACCAAATAATGCTACTAGAAAATTTGAGTAAGGATGGTACTAGCTGTTCATTTTGAACTTCATGTACCTTGATTAGAATATTAGGATACTGTTCTTCTAAAATTACATTTTCTATAGAATGTAGTTATTATCCTCAAACACCTTCTCTTTGACAGACACTGCTAATAATTGCTAATAAGTTCTTGTCAGTATGGCTGAATATTCATTCAATCATTTGTTACTTGATTAAATGCTGTGAAGCAGAGTTCACTTTGCAGTGTACGCATAAGGCAAATGCATTTATAAATTGGTAAAGTTCCAAACTGCAGTGCACGCAACAGACTAATATATCTGATAGAAGGTTCCATTGTTTTCCCAGGGACTTTGAAAGTTTAGGTTATTATAGATATTTAAACATAATCTTTTCCAGGTCATACCCTCATTACTACTATGATTTTTTGTTTTGAAATTTGGTCCCTTAACAAGATTTCTCATCATGTAAGTATATTACAGACTGTCTCACGGATTGGAAGTAAACACTCTGGAAAAAATACCAAAGTGCAACCCACTCCTGCCTGAAACAGAGAGAGATGGAGTGACAGAGGGAAGGGAAAACAAGAGGGGTCGATCCCGGAAGATTGTAAAAATAATAACATAAAACAGAGAATTCAACATTTGAAGTACTATGATGTTGAGATTTTTTTTTTAATTGGAGGAAAAGTTCATTTTCTTTTCCACTTAGCTTTGAACTAAAGACAAGCCAAACTAAGAACTTTGTGCTGATAAAGTCTGTGAAATCTGTCCAGAGGGCCAAGACAAGCCTTCCTCTCACCCAGTTGGTCTTATGCTGAACACACCCAAAGAAACATATTAAAACCTTCAAGAAGAGAAGAAATATATGAAGCTCCATCCAAGTTCTAGGGCAACACCTGAGTTTCCATGTAAGAGGCAGGAACATACAGCACATCCATAGCTTTGAAAATTATATTGAACTAAGTATGTAGAACTACATCACAAGGGAAGCAAAATACACCTTACAATCTGCACCTGCTAAAATAAATGAAAGAACCTTCTCCACACACAGAAGGAATGAGAACTTCAAATATAATATTTTAAAGGCACATAATAAATACAAAATTACTAAATATATCCACAAACAAAAAGTAACCAATTCTCAAGAGAAGTGACAATAAACAGATGCCAACTTGAAATGCCACAGACGTTGCAGTGTTTAATGTTGCAATATTTAATGAGGTAAAAGGCACTACTTTTGAAATAACTTAATACAATGGAAATTCCCAGCCAACAATAAAAAAGCTATTCTAAAAATGGAAATTGTACCATTGAAAAACATGGTATCTGAAATTTTAAATATTCTCCAAATGGATTCAAGTTAAAAATGGAACTGTGCAAGAGAAAGGTCAGGGAATCCTGCAACCATACCAAGGAAAGTGTCAAACAAAGAAGGATCTTCTTAATAAAAGAAGTCAGAGTACCTGGTATTAGTGTGCGCTGTGTCCTAGTGTCCTAAGCAATATATGTAAAATCCATCAGAGATAATAGGGCCACATAGTGTAAAGGTATAAGGCATTACATTATAGAATATGTGCACTTAATTCCAAGTATTACTACTTTGAGATGATGAACAAGATACAAAACTCTTTGAATTTAATTTTTTTATTTTTACACTTTACGATGTTATGAAGATTAAAAGGAAAAATATATATGTAAAAGTATTAAATTCAGGGACATATATCTAATGAATAAATTAGTTTCATTAATTTTACTGTATTATTCTTGATATATATTTTGAAATATTTAAAGTTTCAGTCAAAAGTTTTATTGAAATATCATATGGAAGAAAAATTATAATGAATTTTTCTAAAAATTTGACCATGCAACCCCTTTTCCCATGAAGCAAATTACACTGTATGATAGACACCTTATCCTGAGAAACATGATAAAAACACTTTCTGCAATCTATGTTTGTAATAAGGGTAAAAGAAGCTACATTCTCAAACTATGCCTCTGACATCTCTAGAGTTGATAGTGCTTAAATTTGTGCTAGAATTTTTGTTCATACCTAGTGTCAATAAAAAGAACAACTGCATGAAATGTTTCTATTTATTTTACAATTCTTATCCAGTGTGTATTTTTTCCAAAACTCATTATAAAGATACCCCCATAACTAATTTAATTGAGTGGTAAGGCAAGGAAATTATTACTTTTCACTCAAGAATTAGTATGCTTAGTTTCCATTTTTCCTTTTCTCTTATTTTTCCTTTCCTTTCCCCTACCCCTCCCACTTCCCCTACCCTTTTGGACCTTTTCTTCCTATTTCACATTATCAGTTATACATTTTGATCCTCATTTACATTTCTAGTTTCTCACACCAGAGAAACTATATGGTATTTACATGTCTGTCCTATTTATCTCACTTAAGAGGATGGCCTCAATGTGCATACTTTTAGCTGTAAATGTCTCAAGTTTCTCTTCTTTATGGCTGAGTAGTGCTCCATTTTATTAAAAAGCATGTCTTATTTATCCATTCTCCAGTTGATGGGCAATTGGGCTGTTTCCAAGCTTTGTAAATAGGGAAGGGGTGGAGGAGTTGAAGGGAGGGTAGTGGAATGGGGAAAAAATAAGAATCAAGATATATCATGTAAAATTACAAATTCCCAATGATGAATGTAACTGTATTGTATACCTAAAGTGTACCAATAAATCTAATGAAAAAAAACAGAATTAGTATCCTCATGCAGAGAAAGATAGTTTATGCTTTACTTTTTCACCTCTGTCATAGAAAACTCAGAAGAATTATGTATATTCTAATAGGAAATTATACTCAATCGGAACATTTTGATTTTTTTCTTTTTCTTCTTTGTCTACAGTCTCAGTAGCTACCTTCAAATTGTATTGATTTCATTGTAAGCTGTGAAAAATGGTTTCTGAAAGTAAGGAAAAAACATTAGTCTTCCACAACGCATGGTTTCTCCAAAACAGCTTTGGGGTTCTAGATGATTTTACATGTTCCCTGTCTTCCTAGACTGTGCCCTAGTTGGTGTATCTGGAAGCCAGTGGCACGGATTCACTTTTCTACTCAGTGAGCTCTCTTTTTCAACAATACCACCCTTCTCCTCTTAGTCTAATAATCAGCTGATGAAGATGAGCTTCATACCTCGAATAGACAGTGTATAAAAATAAATCTCTGGGCATTCAACAATTTGCATTTTTATATAGCGAACATATTTTTGAATGGGTGCTATGTTCCAGCAACAGGGTTATATACGACTGCCTTATGCCTTGTCACTTGAGCACAGAGTATTTTTAAAGTGAATATAAAATTATAGTAGAATATAATAAACTTACCCTAAGGGGAGCCATAAGATACCATGACAATACAGACTGACATAATTTTATATTAACTTAAAAATTTCAGTACAAAATATTCAGATTGTTGGAAAAATATAATCAAAAGCTTTCTGTGATATCTGAAAAATGGATCCACAACTTGGAAGAATTCTGAGGGATCAAATACCTTTTTATCCTTTGCATTTGTGCTCTTATTTTTTTATTAGTACATGTTAACTGTACATGTAGTTTACAACCATCTTGGGAACTGAGTACATGTATATAATACAAATTGCTTCCTTTTAAAATCCTCTTCATATTCCCTCCCCCCAATTCCCCTTTCTCCATTTTAATTCTTGTTAATATTATTTATCTTAGTTCCTTTTTATGGAATACAATATTTACATTCTTTGAGATTTTTAGGTTACTGTACATGGCATATATTTATTCTACCAATTTTTAAAATTGAGTACTTACTTCCAAGCATGAGTAGTTAAATATCATTCTAAAATATTCAACATTTTAAAAAATGAAACTCTCTATGGGAACTGTCTTTTAATCTTTATAACCAGTAAGTGATATATGTATATTATTCTTGTTTCATAGAAGAGCAATCAAATCTTCAAAGGTTAAATGTCTTAAGTAGAACTCTTTAGCTAGTAAGAGATAAAACTAGAAATTAAACCCACCTCCTTTATTTGGAAATCTGTATTCTCTATTTTTTATTTCTATCACATAGTTTTGCTGTAGACTCTGTCTTTTTTTCTTTCCTTACAACTCTAAATTCTTATTTATTAAAGGGATATAGGTTCTTTGAATCATAAATACCACCACCAGGACCACCATTCTTTATTATTATAAGAATCATCAATGGCCAAGTTCAGATTGCTAACTCTCACAGCTTCCAGCAACCTCTGGGCTTCTTTATCAAATGTATCTTTCCATAACTCTAGAACTTGTAGCTTACATTCCGGACACCTCAAGACTTCACATACAGTTCTAATGCCTTCACAGCCCAAGGTGTTCTGTGTTAGGTTCATTTTTACCAGCCTTTGGTTGCTGAGAAGAGGAGAGATCTTGACAACACAGGGAAGTCAAACCACAGCGTTCCAGCCCAAGCCTCTGAATGTTACAGTTTGGATTTCTCAAAGCTTCACACAGAATTTTCACTCCTTTATCCCACAAGTCATTGTACTTAAGGTCTAGGCTTAACAGGTTTGGGCTGTTCAAAATAGCAGAAGCCAGATCCAGACAATATGCAGTAGTGAGAACACAACCTGGCAACTCCAAGGCCTGAAGAGTACAGCTCAGCTGCTGAAAGACATTACACAGAAGATTTGCTCCATCATCTTGAAGACAGTTTGATCCCAGATCCAGATGTATCAGACTCTTGCTGTGTAGAGGAGAAGTTGAGAGGTATTCACTGATAATTTGGAGTGAAAGGGCAACACCTCAGCACAGGGCTCTGTAGAGTACACTCCGGATGTTTCAAGGCAGCACTTAAATGCTTTATTCCACGATCTCCACTTTGTTGTTTGACAAGCATAAATGAGTCAGCCTCTTATTGCTGATAACAGCCAAAGAAAGATCCTCACAACTAGTTTCTGTGAGGCCACAGCTTTCTAATGACAGTCTCTCTAGGTAACACTCTGGGTGTCCTAAGGCCTCACACAACAACTTCACTCCTTCATCCAGTAGATTATTGGTCGATAAGCTCAAAAAGACCAGGTTCTGGCTTTTGATGAGAGCCTTAGATATGTCTGGACAGTAAATTGCAGTTACGATGCAAGACTCCAACCTCAGATTTTGTAGTTTGTGTTATGGATATTTCAAGGCTTCACATAATGATTTTATTCCATTATCCTCTATCTTACTCCCTTTCAGTTCAAGATACATCAGATTCTTCTGGCAAGTCAAGAAACTATAGATATCTTCATAGCCGTGAGGGAAAGAAACATACCTCAACAGGAATTTTCGTGGTTTGCAGTTTGTATGCCTTAGTTCTTGACAAAAAATCTTCATTATTCACTCATCAAGGTTGCTATGGTTCAAGTTGAGTTGCATCAAGTGTTCATTTGTATCAAGCATGGAAAAGAGATTTTGCCAGCAATGAGTAATGTGATAACCATCTATTTGCCCATTTTCAGCTGCAGGGCTCGAGTTTACCATAGTTACAGCCAATTTAAGGGTCTGCAAACCTTGGCAGTGCTTAAGACAGAATGAAGATACAGGCATATCGATTTCCTTTGACATATTAATGACAACCTTTGAGAAATTTCCCATTGCCTGGGCTACAAATGCTTCATCTTGAGTCTTATACAGATGGTGAAACAAGTCCATAAATACTAGCCATGGTGGAAAATTGTCATGGTTTCCTAGTACTTTCACCCACCGAAGTACCTTCAGGGACATTTTACATTTCAAAGTTTCCTCCAGTTGTTTTACTAGATCTTCATTTAAAAGGCCAAACAAAAAGTATTTTAGCTTTGTCAAATGGAGGTCTTGATCACTTCTACTTTCAAGTAACAGGTTCTAATCTTCCAAAGACTGGGAGGAATGCTCTTTGTGTTCCAAATCACTTTTCAGCAGATAGAACATAGCTCCCAAAACCTCCTGAATATGTAGGTGGGTGAATACACAACAGTTTTCATACTCCATATCCTTTTGAAGAATATTAATGTGTAGAAAAACTGAGGTATCACAAGTGGTGAACCCATGCTTTCTGAGATGGTTCCTGTAAAGCACATGTGTCATAGTCCATACTCCTTTGGCAGCTAGGTAGCATAGGCTTCTCAGTTGGGCTTCACTGGGTAGATTAGGAAAGTATTCATTTACTGGTGAGAATAAGTTAGAGATATAGCATGTGAACACAGCTGTGGCTGTTAGGCATGTCTTCGTGACATCATCATTCTTCTCCATTTGCTTCTTCAGACAAGCACAGATGAACCAGCACACCAGGGGGACACGGCACATATTAAAAAGCATTTCATTGCTTCTTATTGAGTGGAATGCATTCATGACCCAGGTCCTATCTTCAAAAAACTGATAAATATACTCCTTTTTTTGCATCCTTGAACATTTCTTGAGGTCTACATAAAGCCAACTCTTCAACAAACGCTGATTCAACAAACGCTTCAGTCTGTTAGAAGCTGTGCATCTTACCATCACCAGTAAAGATGATTCAGGGAGTATCACTTTCCTCAGCAAACTACTTATGAGGAAGGACACAGGGTGTACTTGGGTCCAGTCCCCACAGAGTGCAAATTCAGGTTCCTCAAAGGCAAAGTTTAGTTCATCAAAACTATCAATAATAAAAAAGATTACTTGGCTGGGAGAGGATCCTTTCAATGGAGATTTCAGTGCTAGGCCAGTCCTTTGATATCAACTGAGCAAAGCTTTTCTCCTTCACCTGGCTAATTTCTTTCCCACTGAGATAAGAAACATAGGTAAACTTGTGCTGATAGAGATTTCCCTCTGCCCAGGGTAACAATTGCCTTTCTCACCAATGCCGTTTTCCCAAATCCAGCAGCTCCCTGAAGCATCACTGTCTGTATCTGCTGACCAGTTTTGACTTCCACATCAAACAAATGTGCTAACAGTTTTTGGTGTTCTTCAGAAAGTCCATGGTGGAAATCTGAAAGTTCTCTGAGCAAAGAGTTCTTATCCAAAATGTGAAAATTTTTCCTTTACTCGAATTTTGTATTCTGTTCCAGCACTCAGCTCCGCCTCCTCCTCTAGTGCCTCCCCAGCCTCACCCACCTCTTGTTCCATGGTCTCTGCTGTCCAGTTGGTCTCTGCTTTTGCTCTCTCACACAGATCCCTCAGGTTCAACCTGCCAAAAACTTCGAGAGCCATTTTCTGGGCCTGTTTTTCTGGGTAGTATTTGTTTATCAAATTAGCAAGTTACTTTTGATTGGCCATTTTCACTGCAGCCCAGGGGATTAGGCAGTGCTCAGGTTCTATGGTCTCCTTTAGAAGTAACTTGAATTTATTTAATTCCTCCAAATACAATAGCAGCCCAAAATCACAAAAGGAGGAAAACGTTGGTGAATCTACCATCTTGTCCTTGGATCAAGGTTCAGTCTCTTGCATGTCAGTGGTGCAGGTCAAACTCTACCACCAAAAGCCATACATCAAAGAGGGAATAGGAAAATTTGAAAGGGCTGAAAGGGCTCCTCAGGTACTTGTGTGTTTTTTTGTAGTCTCTAAGTCTTAAAAACATTATAAAAACATTTTTCTCAGTTAAATCAATTCTAGGTACAAATATCTGTATTACTCCTAATGTATCATTCTTATTGTTTTATTGATTATAATTTAAGCCTAATACCAGTTATACCTCTCAAATGCCTTATGTATTTTCTGAAAAATTTAAGGATGTAACCATTCATTACATAAGGGTGAATATTTTATTTTTTAGAAAGAGATAATAAGTGTGTTGAACTGCATAGAATAAACATTTATATTTGACTATGTAGTTTATTCACCTGGATAAAGTAAGCAAATGTAAGCTACATCTTCGGTACATAAAAAGAGTAACCTTTTTCATGAACAACTGGGCTTAATTCTATCTATTCAAACTTATACACAGTTGGAAAAATTCAGTTCTACTTAAATGGAAGACTAGTGTTGAAATGTTTTGTTGAGCAATGTTGATGCATTTGGGCTAACTATGGATGACATTTTGTAAATATCTTGTATATGAATATGTTGATTGAAAAATACAAGGCTTGATCACCCTGCTGGGTCATCTGGTGAGACTGTAAAGTAATTTATTTAGCATTCCTCCTTAATGTTCCTTTATATTTTTATGTTGTGTTTGTCACCTTTTCCTCCGACCTAAGGAGATGTTCTATTTTACATATTAATTGTGAATCCCATACACCCTAATTCAGCCTATATCTTTTATATCTTCCCAGCCTGCTGCATGAGGAAAACAGACAAGATATAGCCTTTCTACTGTTAGAGTCTGACAGAGCACAGAAATATAGACAGATGGTTAACAGATAGTAGGGTACTAAGTACCCTACAATTTATTGAGGCAAATAGAGGAGAGTTGAGTGGCAAATTACCTACACTGTTCACAAACCAGCAGGCATCCCTGTTTGCCAGCTATCCAAATTATTTCTGGGTAATTTGGCACATTTCTACTTTGTTGTGCTATATCTGAAGGTATGAGTTTGAGTTTTGAAAATTCCCTGTTGTGAAAGATCTGCCCAACAACAAGCAATATTTGAAATGTAATGTTCAGGAAAAATGCACAGACTTTTATTTAATAGACCACAGAAAAGAAAATTTAAGGTCTAATCTTCCAAAGTAGTAAAAAAAGAAATAATTTATTTTAGTTAGTATTTACAGAATTTCTTTTTTCATTTTAAAATGTTGCCATCTACAATCTCCCACTTGAAAATTTAAATGTGGTAACAACACTGACACTGATGGATTTTAGATATGGAAGTTACTTTTCAATATCATATTTTTCTCCCTGCAGCAAATATAGATTAAAATCATATAAGGATGCTGAAGACTACTGAATTACAAATTTGCATTTCACAGAAATAGTTTTACTATATACTTTAAGCGAAAGAAAGGAGGGAGTGCTAAAGAAATCCAGGGTTTAAACTAGTAAAGGAAAAGCAATGTTAAGGTGTTTATAAAACAGAATATTTTATAACTTATTGTATTTTACTTTCCATCATAAATCTCTTATAAAAGGACCATAGACATCATTATTCTCAGGACACTATTAATTTATTTAGAAGTTATAGTCTATAGAATACTCTTTGAAATAAATGCCATAGCCAATAATATGGACCAGACTCCTTAATAATTTAAATATAAAAAAAGTAAAAATTATCCTTTTTCTTCAGAGCCTTTGGATTCACCACAATTTTACTAACATACAAGAGATATTCTAAAAAGTTATTATTTGCAGAAATGCCTGCTAACATAATTTAGAATGGCTCATGCACAATTAATAAAACATATTTTTGGTGGCCTGCCAGATATCAAGTGATTTAATAGTTGCTGGGGATGTGACACTAAAATTTCAGGTATATATTTGTATTTCAGTTTCATGGAGTCTTCCTGTGGTACTCTGTTCTAACTAATAGACTATTACAATTTGATTTACTGGATTATTTCAATAGCATTCCAACTTAAAATGTCCCAAATCTAACAAGTCATCTTTCTCATCCCCTATTGCAAAATTATTCTTTCCCCAATTTTCCACACTTCAGTAAATGGCATCACCATTTATTGAGCTACTCAAGTCAGAATATTCAAACAACTTTTGACTTTTCCATCTTCCCCATTTCCCATAGTCAGTCAATCATTAAGTCTTATCACTTCCAAAACTTATGCAATTTTTGATTACCTCCTCAGTTCATAACTGGCTGTGCTCTAGCATATCATCTTTAGTTAACCTCCTCCTAGTAATCTCTGGTCATTTCCCCTTTTTCTCATTCAGATATGTAATTGAAGTAAGATTGTATTATGGTATTATTTTCTTCTTTGCTTAGAGAGAATTCAGTGAATCTATAATGTTTAGCGAAAATTTTACTTTCTCACAGTTCTAATAGCAAAACAACAGTTAGTCTTATTTCTGCCTGTATTAATGCTCACTACTTTGAATATTTTTTGAACACATATTACACTTCTCATAAAGTAGAGAATTACAATCTATTTCATTAAATTACAAATTCTTTGAGAAGGGGGCCCTTTGTTTATAAGCCCCTGGCTTAGTTACTGATACAATAGTGCTTGGAGACTGGGGATTTAGCTCAGTGGTTCCACCGCCTGCAAGCGCAAGGTCTTGAGTTCGTTACCCGGTACCAAAAGGAAAAAAAGGGCTTGGAAATTATCTTTCATTCCATTACATTGCATTGCTTCTACTGCTACATGGTAGAATATCCATATCCTTCTTGTTTTCTAAATGCTCTTCTCCCCATCCAAAATAAATTTCTATTCTTCAAGATTCAGGTGAAACGTATTCCCAGTGAATTATCCCATTATGCTAATGGCCTTATCATGTTCATAATTAACCAGCGACAAAGTAATTTCTCCTTTATTTAGCAACAATCATATTTATCTCCACATTCACCCCAACCCCTAATTTGAATTTACCTTTTAGAGTACTTTGTGTAAAGAAACCTTTCAATAAGAACTTTTTAACTAAAATAAGTTTTGCTGATTTGGACTTTATTCTATTACATAGATACAGATGTTTCTCTGTGCTCCTGATATACAGGTCTCCGTGCATTGATTTGATGCCACCAACCAAGAGTCTCATACTTCACATGGCCAACGGCAAATCTTTACTTACCCCACATATGTACCACATTTAATTGCACCATCTAATTAAGTGAAATCACCACCCATTTTCTCAAGTAGAATCTTTGGATTTATCTTTTTCTAACCATCCTCCATTCCTTTCCACAATTCCAACAGCAAGACCTGCAGAACTGTCTCCAGTGTTTTCAGCCAATGTTCTTTCATTGAACCCATCATGTTTCAGGCTACCATCATTTCTATCATCATTTTTTTCGCAGTAGTTTCTCAAAGATATCTCTGAGTTTGCTTCCATTCTTCCTTCACTAATTCACCCACTACCTAGAGCTAATAAAATATTTAAAAAAACACAAATAGGAATACACACTTATTTGCTCTAAAACTTACAATTTTTTTATCACAGAGAATAATGGAAAAGTATCTTACCATTGTACAAGGTCTTACAATATCTAATAGATTACAATGCCTAAGAGATTACCACCATGTGAGATTTCCCTTCAGCCACATCACCTCACCAGGCCATATTACCCTCATTGAATTTCTATGGGGCCCTGTCATGGCTCAACCATTTTCAAGCCTCTTCCCTTAACACTGTTCTTTCTACCCAGAGTGCACTTTCCCTACCTTCTATGTGACCAGCAGCTTTACTTCCCTTAGGGATCAGCTTTAAATGTCAGCCTTCCTGGATTGCTCTTAGAATATTACATGCAATAGTCGCCATCTTCTTTTAAATTTTATTTGAAATAATATTTTCCAAGTATTATTTGCCTTCGTAGACTTTATTGCTATTGCAATTACTTCTGTTTGTCACTTTCTTGTGGGCTGCCTACATTTGCTGATGAAATGTAAAATTCATGGGTGCTGAACCAATATATGTTATTTCTAAAATTGGATTTATCTCAACCATTCAATAAATACTTGTTCAGTGATTTAAAACTTTTATTAAAATAATTGAGATCATTATATAGTGACATAAGAAATGAGATGCTTAGAGGGATAGACATGAGTTTGAATGCTTACTCGAGAAATTAATAATCTTGTGGTCTCAGTGGGTTATACAAACATTTGGGTCATCAGCTATAGCTTCCCATCCTTTAAAACCAGCAAGCAGGTTTGTTGTAAGGCTTTTGATAAGGTGAAGGCAAGTCATAAAGAGCAAAGTTTTCCATGTATATAGCAGGAGATCTATAGGAATTTAAGATACATATATTTTAAAATTAATAATATTTTCAGTAATTGCAGCCTGTAGCCTTTTTCTCTTCCTGGTAAAAAATGTAACAATAACACCAATAGGGTTATGTAAATCAAGAATGGGAATTATAATCTAAATTTTACAAGAAAAAATATATTTCATTAACTATAAATGTCTCTAGTTTCTCATTCTTTATGGCTGAGTAGTACTCCATTTTAATAAAAATCGACATCTTCTTTATCCAGTTTCCAATTGATGGGCACTTGGGCTGTTTCCAAGCTTTAGCTGATACAAACTGTGCCGCTATAAACATAGGTGCACATACATCGCTGCGGTATGATTCTTTTAATTCTTTTGGGAAGATACCCAGCAGGGAAATAGCTGTGTCAAATAGGACCATACACTTAAATGAAATAAATAGGAAACACAAGTGTAATTACCAAATAGTTTCTCTAGTGTGAGAAACTGAAAGTGTAGATAAGGATTGAAATGATTAAAATGAGTAATTGATAATTTGAAATAGGAAGAAAAGGTCTAAAAGGGTAGGGGACATTGGAGGAGAAGGGAAAAGGAAAGAAGGGAAAGGAAAAATTATGAGAAAAGAAAAAAAATGGAAACAAAGTTTATGTAAATAGGGAATGGTGGAGGGGGTGAAGGGCACACAGGTAACAGGGAAAAAATAAGAACCAAGATATATCATGTACAGGTAGAAGTACCCAATGATAAATGGAAATGTATTGTATACCTAAAATGTACCAATAAAAGAACTTAAGCAAAAAAAAAAAAAAGACAAGAAAATATATTTCAGACTTTTCTATGTTGAATTGTTTTTAAAATGTACCTTCACTCATAATTGTATAATATATTGAAGTATATACCTATTTTTAAGAATACTTAAAACAAAAGATTCAAATTTGTTGCATCAGGAGGTATTGCCATCATTTCTAAAACATGATAGGATGGAAATTTACACCTGTATAACTCGCTACCACCTTCCCAGCTTAATTGTAATATGAACATCTTTAAAATGTGATAACTAGTACACATTTCTGAATATGTGGTATTTTGTGCATGTTAGTTAGACTTAGAATATTTTCTATGGTTCCAATTGAATATTTCAATTACTTTTCTTTCAGATAATCACTAAAGCTCCACTGCATTATTTAGAAAAATGTTAAAAACTTTCCTTGTCTTTTTAATAGTCATTTTCACATTCTCTAGCTGGCTTTTAACCTCTATGCCATTTTGACATGGAGATTAAAAATATCGTGCATCTATCATAAGATGTTTGACCTCTTACATTCTAAAAGTAAAGGATACAGAAAAAGATGGTGTTATCTGTAGGGAGAGTATATTCAACTCCATAAAAATCTCTGCATGTCACATTTTTATTATGTAGCTTTGTTCTCAGATCATTTCCCCCCCCTGTGTATTTGTGTCAAGAAGATGTTTGATTCAATTTTATGTATTTGTGTGTCTCTTTTTATTTCTAACAGGAAGCATTAATAAGGAAGAAAGATTAGGAATGAGTTTTTGAGTTTAGAGCATGAGAAAGAGGACATGTATGGCATGCATAGTTTGAAATAAGAAGGGTCAGGAGCACTAGATGGGTTGATAATTGGGTTGTAGCAGCCTAGACACTGAATTAATATATTTTCAGTGAAAGGAGAGCTGTCACATTCTCTGTGAACTCTCTGAAGCTCATAACCAGTTTACATTGGCCTTTGCTAGTCAATTTGTTTTTGCAATTGTTTATTTAGTGAATTATAGTCGGTCCCTTATGTTTTGTAGCAACCTTCTTGAATACATATATTCTTTCATTCATGACCCAGAAATCTAAAATGTATTTTCCTGAAATAAGAGAAAAAATTACTATCATAAACTCTTTTAGTTTTCAAGGACAGCTTTCTTCATACGGGAGTGATTGTCTCAGACAACAGGGGAATCAACTAACTCAATTCAGGATTAGGTTTTGTTATCCAAGTTAGCGATCATAAATTACAATCCCTTTAAAAATATTGATTAATCCCTGAGTCCCTCCAGTGAGCCATCTAAATCCCTGTTGAAGAAAATGCCTTCTAAGCTGATGGTTCTGTATGACCTACTGTGAATTACTTGTGTGCTTTCACTCTCAAGGTTTGCTTATCACTCCATGACCAACTGATGACTTTTGAATGACTATTGTAAACCTAATGTTAGGGACCACACATTAAAATTCAAAATTAATACACTTCCTTAGATTGCTTAGAATTCTTTTTGGAGATGGTGATAGCTCCCAGATGATTTCAGTTTTTTAGTAGATTGAACAGAAAGTAGTTTTAAATTTTGAATTACTGCATGAGATTTGAACCATTTATTATCACTGGAAACATTTTCCACCTGTCCCTGGTATATAATGCTGTATAACCAATTGCCTGAAAACTCTGTAGCTAAAAAGTGAACATTTTATTATCTCATAATTTAGAGGGTCAGGTATCTAGGCAGAGAGATGTTGTGTGATTTTTCAGTTCCAAAAGATGTGAGTTGCTTTACTCAGTGCAATTAACTGGCAAATGGCCTGTTCAGGAGGATCTGAGAGTTGTTACTAATACAGTGATTTTACAGTGATAGCCCAGGCTCAGCTCAGACTGTCCGGCAGAGTAGCCAGAGTGTTATTGCTATCATAGTAGTCTCAGGGCAGTAGGATTTCTCGCATGTCAACCCTAAGCTCTTGGAATTTTGCAAGTGACACAAGCTGAAGTTACAAGGCTTCTTATGACCTAGTCTGAAAATACTAAAATATAACTTTTGCTATATTTTAATGATAAACAAGTCACTACACCAGCCAAAATTTAGGAAAAAGGAGATAGATTCTGCCATTAAATATGAGGGATGGCAAAGAATTTGTGGCTATGTTTAATCTCTCACATTGTCTCAACTTTGTCAGCCATAACATACATCTAGACAAAATTGTAGCATAATGACAGCAGGGTAACATTGGGTCAAGGCAAAATTTATCTTCTTTATTGCTTCTTCCTTCCTCTATCATTCATTCATTCACTCATTCATTCATTCATTCATTCATCTGTTTATTCATAGAACAGCAATTAAATGAGTACCTAGCATGTGCAGACCGTCTTCAAGGTTGTATTAATCACTTCTTTTGTCCCTGGGACAAATGTCATATATTGAGTTAATATATTTTCAACTTAAAGGGGGAAAGGTTTATTTTGACTCACAGATTCAGTGGGTTCATTCCATGGTCATTCAGCTCCAAGGCAGAAACAACGTGGTAAAAGGGTACAGCAGTGGAAAGCTGCTCACTTCATGGCAGCCAGGAAGCAGAGAGAGCTGTCTCGATAATACATCTTCTACACCATCCCCCTAATGCTCCACCCCCTCAAATCAGGCTCCCCTTCTGAATGTAAGACTTTAGAAATTTAGATATAAACTATAGCAGCTGTGATGGGGGGAGACAGTTGAATCCTTCATAGTACATTGTGGTAGAAAAAAGCAGAAAATTTGTAGATGCTCTATACTCTAAACATTCTGATGACTTTTTTGTAGTCTGTACAGCAGCCATATGAGGTAGATGCTATCATGTTTTTTAAGTCAAATTAGAAAAATGAAGTTCATATAGGTTATGTTAATGTTGCTCAAGTTCACATGGGTCATAACAATTATATAATTATATGCATATACATGCACAAATACGCACACACATCAGTTTTGCCTGTCTCTTAATTTTTCATTTGTATATTAAAAAATGTTTAATTTAATTTTCTGCTTCTGCATGTTAACTGGGTGGCTACTGGGAGATACAGGTCCTTCAGACATGGTCTGTATCTAATAGCTGGTCTGAGTATGTTAATATGCCAGTGATGGGCCTCAAAGAGAGAGGACAGAGTGCATAAATTCACTTTGGGTCTAGACTCAGAACGAGTACATCATGAAAAAGCAAATTGGAAACGAGTCCAGAATTAGACTGGATAGAAATTCTGGAGTGCTATTGCACAGTGGAGTGATTCTAGACAAAAATAAGGTAGTGTGTATTTTTAAAATCTGGAAGAAAGATTTTGAATAAGTTTTCACCATAAGGATAAATGTTTGAGGAGCTAGATATGTTTAAATAGATTTAAATATTCCACAATGTATACATTGGTCAAAACATATCATATACTAATATGTGTAATTTACCCTTTTATATATGAGTAGAAAAGGAAACTTAACTTCAGTTTTTAAAAACTCTTCTCCCCAAAACAAACAAAAAAAATAGCATCTTTAAGGTACGAGGTAACTAACTCCAACTCTGAGGGGAGATGATGAAGGCATATTTCAAAGGGTAAATAGTTGAAGCCATTTTTCCAACAATATTATTTTTTAATTAATTTTATTGGTACATTTTAGATATACAATATAATGACATTCATCATTGGAAATTTGTACCTTCACATAATCTCTCTTGGTTCTTATTTTCCCTTTTCCCCTGCCCTCCCTTCAACCCCTCCACCCCTCCCTATTTACAAAGACTTTGTTTCCATTTTTTTCATTTTATCATATTAATTCCATTTACTTCTTTGCTTTCCCCAATCCCTCCAACTTCCCTTTCCCCTTTGGACCTTTTCTTCCCGTTTCACAATATCTATTATGCCTTTTGAACCTTATTTACAATTTCAGTTTCTCACACCAGAGAAATTATTTGGTACTTAACAAATGTCTGTCCTGTTTATTTCACTTAAAAATATTTGACTTTCCAAGGGGATAGATGGGAGTTCACAAAAAAAGAGAAATGTAGATGTTTGGCAATACCATCAAACACTGCATTTAAGGAACAGAAGAAAGAAGGATGAAGAATGTCTAAGGGATATGTATTGTCATAGTATAATTTATCTCTTACTTCCTAAACTTCTATTTTATATCTTCTCTTGCCTAAATCCCTTACTGCACTTTTTTCAACTGATTATCTGTTCCCATATTTGCTTGTTAGAAATAAAAGCTCTCTGGTACCTTTACTTCCAGCACTAACTAGAACTTACATGTTAATACAACTGTCATATCTCCCTTATCATTTTCAAGAAAAAGGGTAGCCCTTTTCTCTCAGAAACATTGTCATTGGATTCTATCCTTTATTATCTTGTCAATGATTCAATAGATTTCTCTTCTTTTGAGCCTCACTATTTAAAGTACTTAACTACAGAAGCCATGAGAAACTAATATTAATCTCCACGCTAACCCTGTTTTATTTTGGATTGTCCTTTATGTGTTACTTCTTCCTTTTAAACCCTTATTATACCTTAAAATTTTGCACATATTAGTCTGCCTGTTAGGGTTCTTTGTCTATGGTCAAGCAGTGTGCCTTCCATGTTCATACTTTTTCCCTGCCATAGAACCAGACATCATTACATTACTTGTAAACATGAGATGGAGATACAGTATTGGAGAAGCCAAGGAAACAATGGCTCAGTAGATGATAATTAAGAATGTCAAACAGTGAAATGGAATAAGAAGCAGAAAAAAGGCCATCAGATTTTGTAATCCTGTAGAAGCAGTTGGTAACATTTGAGGGAGCAGTTTCAGGTAAATGGATAGGGAAAACCATATTATGAAAGCTAAACATTGAGTCGGTTATGAAGAAACATAGGATGCAGGTGTAGAATGCCCTTTCAAGAAAGTTGGCAGCAAAAAGAGGAAGAGCAGTAATGTGAGCCTCAAATTTTCTTTGAGTCTCTATCTAACTAAAATGGCAAGAGCATTTTAAATTAAGGTAGGTTTGTTATTTATTAATGTTAGTAAAACCTGTTAGAATTGTGGATTTAAGGATAAAGAATTCAATAGACAAAGAGAAGACACCATTATAAATTTCAATCTTAAAGATTTTAAGCAATAATGAAGTCACCCATAATGAACCAATAATGAAGTCACCCATCTACTAAAGAGTAGATGCCTTTGCAAAGTTTCTTACTCAGGAATAAAAATCTAGATAATGATGAAAATACAAAGTGTCATAAGGAGTCTCAGACTAAGGGCCTTTTATTTAGATTTTTTGTTTCATGATTGCTTTTTTGAGGATTTATCTCCTTTATTAAATCATAAACATTTTCAGACTTAAGACTCCCTCTCCACATAAAAAATACTGCAGAAAGGGTATTTTAAGAAACATTTTCTTGTTTTAGCCATATATAGTTCATATGTAGTAGTAAAGCTCTAGTTCTTAATTTTATTTCAAACTTTAAATTTGTCAGTTACTTTACCCCAAGTGGGAGAGTGAGTTACTTATTTTCATTAAATCATTTTCTATTAAAAGAAGCACTAATGTTAATGATATGTCAAACTCTGTGGTAAAATTTTAAATATATTTTATCATTTGTCCTTTGAAATATTACAAGATATAGAAATATTTTGCCTCCATATATGGATGGGAAACTAAAGTGTAAAAAAACCACTTATACAAAGCCATATAATAGGATCATGCAACATACAAATCTGCATGTCTCCAAAGTGTCAGACGTTACCCTGTGTATTACTGTAAAAGGAAATATACAAAACAATTGCCCATAATAAAATTCCAGTGGTATAATAATCAGTAGTTTTCAAGTTTTATTATATTTTGTAAAATACTATAGAAGTAAGCTCTCAAGCAGGTTGACGAATGACTTAGTAGCTTATACAACAATATCCTATCTATACTCTTGACAATTTTTATTTTACTGATATATTTTTAAATAGTGAAACAAAAATTTAGTATCAGTAAAATAAAATGATTGACACAAGATATTTTGAGCAATAAAATCTTCAATTTCCTTGTTTCTGGTGTCCCTTTCAACGAGGTGCTTGACAACAGTGAATCTCTTTTAAATAAACATTGATGTGTCTATTTGGAAACTAATAAAATCTAATCCTTTCCATGGTTGGTAGCAATAAAAATGAAGTGTGTATTGTTCAAGGTGGCTTTAATAGCTGGCACTGAGGCTGAGTCAGATTTTATAAGCATTTTAAATTATATTACTCAGCAATTATTGTTAGCATAGACATTGGTATATGCAATTATCTAATGTTTTAAATTATCTAAAATCAATATGTAGATACTAAAAGCTTGAACATATAACTTTAAAATGGCTCACATGAACTCATTTGACACTAAGTTAATGACTCTATCCTCTTTAGCCTGTATTTACACTTGTAAACCAGGTTAATTTAAAAGTTTAAGACACAGGCTACTATAAAATTAAAAATGCATGAGTGTTACTACTACAAGAAAAACAAGTAATGCTATAGTATGGGCAATACAATATGTGGGATTGTCTCATGTTTGCCACTTCTGTACTTAATATTGTTTCCCTTTTCTAAACTGATTGAAAAGACAAACTAAATTCATTCAGTCACTTAGTTAGTTCACTGGTTTGGTCACACTCCAAACTTGATCACTTTTTATTCCTTATACTTTTCTGTAAGCATTCAAAGATTTGTGCATATAATATAAAGCATTACATATTATAATTTGAGGAAAAATGTTTTATAAGTTTTTTCACTGAACATTGAAATACCCAAACAGCTTTGGGGATTACAATTGCATTGATACCACAAGAAAATATTTTTTTGACTAATAATGTGGTACTGATGGACAAATTTAAATGACAGGCCAAAGAGAACGATAAGAGCAAATACATACCTTGTTCAACATGATTATGTATCATGAATTGAATAATGAAGAAATTATTTAGGGCTTAGATATTAAATGATGAAATCTTAACTTGAGTATAGGACCTAAGGAAATAATCTCAGCATGGCTTCATATCTTCCACATGTAATCAATAGAAGTTCCAGGTTTACTCTCAAGGAGAGCTGATCTTTAGAGGAGAAACAGCTGTGAAAGCACATCTGGACAAGAAGGACCCCCAGAGGCCCTGCCTCTCCTTTCTACCAGGCCATACTTAAAGCACCCTGCCCACCTGTGCATCCTCTTATTGACGTTGGTCAGGAAGAGTGTTTCTTAGCCCTCTGTATTTGTCAAAACAACATTTAAGGACGCTTACTGTCTTATTTCTATTTTACTTACTTATCCATTCTTCTTAGTTCTGTTCTGTGTTATAACATGCATTTCCTATGTTTTTCTTTCTGCTGAGCAACACACCTATTTTCTATATGTGAGTTTTTTTCTCTCACACCTTTCAACAGGATCAAGAGTATATAGAATAGTATCTCTAGTATGAGAAACTGAAAGTGTAAATAAGGATTAAAACGAATCATTGATAATTTGAAATAGGAAGAAAAGGTCCAAAGGGGTAGGGGACGTGGGAGGGGAAGGGGAAAGGAAAGAAAGGAAAGGAAAAATTATAAGAAAAGAAAACAATGGAAACAAAGTCTTTGTAAATAGGGAACGGTGGAGGGGGTGAAGGGCACACAGGTAATGGGGGAAAATAACCAAGATACATCATGTACAGGTAGAAGCACCCAATGATAAATGGAAATGTATTGTACACCTAAAATGTACCAATAAAAGAATATAAGCCAAAAAGAGTTTATTGAAATTAAAAATTGTAAAATTTATTTTTTAATAAAACATATGTAACCTTCCTTTCATTCCAAATATTTTTTCATATAATGTTGGTCACATCTTTCTAGGTGATGAGAAGTTTTCATAACTGTCAAGCTTTCTTTATTTCCTTTGTAATGAGCTTAGTTGTGATTAATTCCAACTATTTTTGTTGTTATTGGTAACCTCCAGTCTTTGCTCATTTTGCTTACCCAATGTATGTCAGGGCAAAACTCTGATTCTGAATTTTCCTTCTCCACCATCTTCAGGCTTATTATTAGAATGTTAATTGCAGGTATGGAAATTTTTTTTTCATTTTCAACAATAACCTAACCCTCAGTTAGGGTTGGAAATCCTAATATTGGAAATCCTAATATTTCCATAGTTTCTTCTTTGCTACTTCCTAAGGCGACTGTATTTCCATTCTTCTCACTATCTTCAAATCTCCTTTCTTAACACCTTCATCCTTCCTATAATTAACTGACCTTAATTATTACTCCTTAGAGAAAATCAGATCTTAAGGAAATTTCTAAAGTTCCAACCATATCCATCACAAACACACACGTGCGCACACATACACACAGTTGTTTTACATCCTCACTTTTCATGGTCTTCTGTTAATTAGCTGTCCTTCATCCTGTGTAAGGCTAATTTCTGAGATCAACACCTGGACCTCGTTGCTTTCAGCAAGTTAAATTATAACTGAATTTTGATACCTTCCATCTCTATTAGAGCCATCCTGTCACTATTCAGTCATGTTCATGTGTTTTCATTTTATCAAAACAAGTAGATAATACAACCCTTCAATCTCTTTCCAGTTCTACTTTCTATTCTTCCCTCTGCTTGACAGTCAAGTGTTTATAAGAGGTGCTTATACTTGCTGCTTCATTTTTTGTCTTTCACTCATAGGTTAATTTATGCTGTCTATCTACCTCATCTATGGATTACTGAAAGGTTTTCTCAAATGTCACTAACCATCTGTTCATTTTTAAATAAAGTAAAGTATTTTATTTTATATTTTATTCAACTTCTCAGTAGCATTTTACACTGGGGGCCATTTACTTATTAACTCATTCTCACTCAGTAGCTTCTATAGCACCATCTACTAATTTTTAACCATTCACCTCATGCCTTCTTTGAAGATTCTTTTTCAACCTAAGAAGGAAATGTTAGTGTCTGTAAGTATCTCCTCTAGACAACATCGAGATTGCCTTTTCCTGACCCCATGGCTGCAATTAGCCTTTAAAATAGATTGTATTCACTTTAATATATGATTTTATTCTTTCAACCCATACATCCAGCTTGGATATATTTACTCAAATATTTCTCAGACTATTGAAATTTGACATGTCCATATTTAAGTCAGTCCATGTTTGACAACTTTTCATCACTGCAACCAAATACCTGAGAAGGACACCTAAAGGAGGAAAAAATTTTACTTGTTTGTTTTGCAACAGCTTCCAAGGTCAATACATAGTTGGCTGGTTCCAAGAAAAAAATATCATGATGGAAGGGAGTAGTAGAGAAAAGCTGCATATCTTATTGCAGCCAATGAATAGAAAGAGCCAGAGAGGCAGGGACCTGGAGCAGACACAGGCCTCAAGGTGATGATGTCATGATCCATTCTGTCCAACTACACCTTCCCTCCTGTTTTATCTCCTCCTAATAATGTCATCATCTCATGATCCACTGATGAAATTAGAGCCCTCATGGTGCAATCACATCTCAGAAGCTCATTGGCAACCAAGCTTTCAACACGATGAGCCTGGTAAAGAGACATTTTGGTTCTCATTCAGAACATTTACAAATAATTTTCAAGTCCTGTGCTTATTCTCTCCGTGAATAGTACCACCACCATTCATTCAGTTGTTGAAGTTGAAAACTTGAGCAGAGCATAAATTTGTGTCACCAAATTCTGTTGTTTTGGTTCTGCCAGGCTTTACCCTGACCTAGGTCAAAAATATTTTTTAATGATGTTTGGTTCATTTCCTTTGAATTCTTCTAATTAACTATGCTTCAAACAGAATGATTTCTTCTGAGCTGATCATTTAGAGTTGGTTACATCACCTCACAGAATAAATTAATACATAAATTATTATTAATAAATATGAAGATTATTAACTCATCAGTTAGACATATTTTAAACATTCACAATATGTGAAATCTCTCTATAATACATCTAATAGTGTGTGAGTAGAGTGGGTCTTGTCTACTGCCAATCTTTATTCAGATTATTAATAGATTATTAATCTAGTGATTTTTTTATCATTACAACAAGAGTCTATATGGTTTTATTATTATTATGTCCATTGCATTTACATAATGAAAACTATTATACACCATCATTAATTTTGATCCAACTGTATAAAGAATATGCTGTTAACCACATTGTCAAAGGAAACTGGGTTCCAAGGTTGTTAACTAAATGGTCCAAGTTTACACAGCTAGTGAACAGAAGAACAAATATTTAAATTTAGATCTTTCTGACTGCAATTCCCATTCCTATTTTACTTTGCAGCAACACTTTCTAAGATAATTATCTAAAGCTGCCAATTCAAGTTTGAACTTAGTGACATAACATTAATTCTTCATTTATTTTCACATTAATTTTATTGTGCGGTGTTTTTTACTACTAAAATATCAATAATTTCCTTTCTATCAACATTATTCCTGTTTTGTTTAAAGAACATTTTGCTCAATTTGTTATTGTTTATCCATCTATGTATGTGTATTTACTAGTGCTCCTGCACAACTTTACAATGGAAGTACAAACCATTCAAGAATCTTATTGTTTCCATGCTCACTGAGAAATTATGATTTTAAGATTTCTGTAAAAAATTCTGTTAATAAAAGCTATAATTTAACACCATAAAGACTGTGGATCTAATACTTGGCTTTGCTATAATGTTTGTGTGTGTGTGTCTGTGTGTGTTTGTTTGAGACTGTGGTAACAAAGACTGATTCCAAGGCCTTCACACTGAGCTGCATCTCCAGCACTTTTTTTATTTTTTATTTTCAGACAGAATCTGGCTAAGTCACCATGTTGCACAGGCTGAGCTTCAACTTGCAATCGATCTTTTTGTGTCTGCCTTCCAAAGTGCTGGGAAGACAGGCATGTGCCATCACACTCACTTTTGCTATGATTTTTTTAAAGATTGGTATTTAGTTTTCAAGTAATATAAACAAGACTAGCTCTTTCATATGTGGGCTCAATCTATTAGTCATGTGTCTGTTTTCTTTCCAAAGATACCTTACCTTTACATTTTCAAATATTCTGGTAACATACCTTAATCTCACTATAGTAGAATTTTAAAAATTAAAAGAATTATTTACATAGAGTTTAACATCTGATGAGTTAAATTTGTAAACAAAATTTAATGCGCTGTCTCACTGACTCCTTTCAAAAATCTGAAGAACATCAGGTTTTGGATTCATTTTGCAGAAAAGAATATTCACACACAGAAGAGTGAAGTTAAAGGCCTGGGGGAAAATCTCAGAGCATGTGCTTAGAATGCACCAAGCCCTACATTCAATCCCCAAAGCCAAAAAAATATGTTAGCTTACAGCTAATGATTATTGGAGTCAATTACAAATATGTAGCTAAAACACTATACAATATTATATCCTATATATTTACTACATAATAGAAACACATACAATATATTTTGAATAAGATTTGGTTACTCTCTATGAGGAATTTATGACATTTTAACAAATCTTTGAAAATAGGGTTATTAACGCAATTATGTTAGTCTCCAACATTTAGGTAAATCACTTAGGTAAAAATAGGTAGATATTGGCCATTTCACAGGAATTAATGTAAAATACATGAGTATATATTGTATAGTAATGGTAAAAGAAAAATGTGTTTAATTATGTCCAATTAGATCAGCAAAAGCCTCAAAGATGCTTAAACTGACTGTGGAAAAGCAAGTCTGACAGAGTTCAGCAGGCAGATAAAGTATAAGGATTATAGGGCCGGGGATTTAGCTCAGTGGTTCTGCTGCCTGCCCTGCAAGCGCAAGGTCTGGAGTTCCATCCCTGGTACCAAAAAGAAAAAGAAAAATGTGGAGACATCAGAATCTTGTGTACTCCAAAAGATTTGGGATGTTGGCAACATAATTTGAGGGTGCAAAGAACCACTGCACATCGGCACTGGTGTTCAAATTGTGGACCATACAAGTACGAGAGTTTTAAGGAGATGCCATTCACATGTTGACATCACATAAGCAGTCTCAGAGACAGGACCTAGAACAGCCAGAAAGGTGGCGCTGCCACTTCCACCTACCGCACCAAAGAAGGCAACGCTCTCTAGTGTACACAGATTTGCAGACAAAAAGCCGGGGTACAGCAGTGCACCATCCAGCCCATACTCTGGGAGTGCCCTGAGATTATTTCTCTTTCTTTCTACTCTGCGTGACCTGATTTTAATATCCCACTCTTTGTAGCTGAGCAGCTCAAAAGCTCCAAAGAGAGGAAATGATTATTGATGATGAAAAACTGCCATAAGGATGCTGCTGCTGACTGAGGTGATGATAAAACTGTCTAACAGCAATTGAACGTTTTATATTTACCAGGCAATATGCTAAAGGTCTTACACCCATTGCCATACGGTATGACAATAGGAGAGTAGGTGTTTTTATTATCCCCCATGTATAGTTAGCTATATATTGGCTCATTGTCTTCTGGGATGGAGGAATGTATGTATATTTCTATCAAGAATTAGCACAAGAACATTTTTGTTTGGATTGACTTTATTTATTATTTATCTTAGGTGACAGAATATCCAAGTTTCAAAAGGCTAGTCTAAGAGAAGAAAAATGAGAGAGCATACCTTAAAATAGAGTCCTTTTCAAATTCATGTTAGTATTAAGAGTTTCCTAAAAGGCAAGCTGTAATTCATTTTGTATCTTATTCCTTTCCTTTTGCATGAAAGAATAGCAAAGGCTATGAGGAAAAATTGTCAAAGTTTAATCAGGTTTTGAAAACTAGCAATGGCTTAATTATACATGAGACATAGAAGCTATTGCCATTTATTCCAATGCTGCTTATTTTCTATGGGTCATGAAACCAGAAACCACTATTCTGAATAAATTGATACGTGATATTGATAGCCAATTGTAAGAAACAATTTATTTCACTATAAATACTAACAAGTTATTAAGTAAACAACCCATTGTGATTTAAAATGTTCTTCATGGTTGGTATGCCTTGAATTTAGTATGGCTAAGTCATAGTGTGCCACTGATTGATGCCAATACTTTATGATTTAGATGCTTCTGGTGCAAAACGAAATGTGACTCAGGCAGTGACATGCCCTGCCGAGTGACAACATGGCCTTTATCCTTTCAGGAAGTGAAGATTCATTGATTTAATTAATCTCTCTGGAGATTTTGATCTTGAGTTGCATGTATTTTAAGTATAAAATAAAATTGCTATTACAATTGTTTTGGACTTTTTTCCTAAATAGTGAAAATCTATTTTTTCATTTAATGCTTCTAACACACGGGCAAGGTGGTTATCTCTATCCTACTTATAAGACAATGGAGATTTATGAAGTTAAGAAAATTGGCCAAGTTTTTCCAGCTAAGGAAAGTCAGAACCATAATTTGAATTCATCTCCAAGTATTTCCAAAGCTTGTGGATTTTGGAATCTGCTTGTTTACATATGAATAGTTGTTATGAGAGTTAATTTCTCATAAGATTCGAAAAATGTTCTAAATCTTTATGAGGACAATACAAACATTTTGGTTTTATCTATGATGACCACTGCAGTTTTGCTTTTGGTCCCTCCTTGTATGTTAGGCTCCCGTAGTCCCCTCCAGCTCTTCATTCCTGAACCTCACCCTTTACTCACAGGCCTTTGTGCCTTTTCCTCGGCCTTGAATGCCCTCCTACCCACCAGCAATTCATTCACACTCCACACTCAATCCTCTGAGAAACCCAGAATTCCCCTTCACATCTCCATTCCTTTTCTGTTGGTACCAGAGCACTTCAAGTAACAGACAGGCAAATTTGGCAGCTTTGATGATGCAGGAAGGAGACCAGGAGCTGAAGAATGTAGCAATTTGTAGAAGCAACAAATGACTCTCAAGTTATAGTGATCTAGGAATTGAGTACCTTGATCAACTTAGCAACTCAAGGAACTAAATTCTGCCAAAACACCTAAAAATTAGCAGGATGTGGAACCAACCCTAAAAACTCCAGAAACCCACTGATAGTTCCATTAGAACATTATAGTCTCTCTGACCTATAGTACTATGACAGAAATACTTAGTTTTTTTGAAGGTAACAGACTTATAGTGATATAGTAGGAGACTGCATATACAAATGGCCAGTCACCACAACATACATAAAAATAGAAATCTTACAAATTCTGTAACAACCAATCCAGGATAAAGCAGAAACTCTATAGCAATTAGCCTAAAACAACTAGGATAAAATTAATAACTCTTGGCTTTTCTAGATTTGGTATCCACTTGAAACCTAAGACAAACCAGAGGAAGCCAAATATGCTGTCTTAATCAGAAACAGAAGAACGTCTGCTTCTCATTAGCCCACTTTAGCTTTTCCATGCCAACAGCATCTAATCAGGGCACCAATTTACACTGTACTTACCTGGTTGCTTTTGCATCTCAACCAAATGCAAGTGGTAGTGGATGACTATAGCTAGAACAAGCACTGAACATATAGCCTTTCCTTATTCGCACATATGTGCCCTTCGTTTATTTCCATTTTCCTCACTATAGGTTTTCAAGCTATATTCTTGTAAATTAGAATTGCAAAAGACAAATTAACAAGAGAAAAACATATGCAAGTTTATTAATATGTGGATCCTACATAAATATGGAAATATTCAGAGATGAGTAACTCAGAATGATTAGAAGTTGGGCTTATACATACTGTTAGGCTAAAGAAAGGAAAAGTAGTCTGGGGTAGGAATGGAAGGCAAATCAACCTTGGAGAAAATATGGTGAACAAAGTTTGTTTATAAGATTAGAAATGTTGATTTAAATTAGTGCCTTTTCTAATGATAGAAGTTGATAAGAGTCTCTCTTCTTGGTTCAGGAGAGGATTTGTTACTAGTGGAAATTTCTTTTTACAGATATAAATTTATAAAAGAAAAATCCACACCCTATTTATAGAGCTTTGCCTGAATCTGCTGCTTCTTAATTTTTTTTAGCTCAAAATAATTCATAGGCTAAAAGGAAAATTTGGGATGGCACATTCTGATATCCTTCACATTTTCCACAGTAGCAGGAGAACATTAATACAACTACTGGGTAAGCTCAATGGCAGAGGCCCAGGGACTGCGGTTGTGAATATTAACAAGGGGATAACAGACAATGCAGAAACACATGGCACTGAGGATTTCACATGAAGACTAGCCCCTCTGGTCGCGTAATGGAGAGCCAGATTTCAACAACGCTGCTCTGTGGTCTCAAAAGCACCACTTTACAGCTCTTCTCTTCACACTGTGGACTGGTCACTACTGGGGCTACTTAATCCTAAGGAACTGTGGGCAGCCTGAAGCCAACTCCATGTGGTGGATATTGGACTCCATACAAGATTGACGTGTGGGTTCTCGAATCGTTAATTGAAAAAACAAAAGAGATTTATTGATGTTTGTTTCTCGAGTTTGTGGAGCATGAAATCATGGTTACCTTCCACTTTCCACTCCACATACTCTGTTTGATTTGAATTATTTATATTGAACAGACATTACTTACATGATCAAAAAGGAAAACAACATAAAAATGTGCTATTTTTGCGAAACAAAATAATAAAACCGATCTCCAAATGGTTTCCTTACAATATTCCTGAATTAGCTATTATGTAACCAGGGTCTTCTCTATTATTGGTGAATATTAAAAGAAACAGTTCTTGAAAATCTGTTCATGAATTTCCTCTCAACATCCAATTTCTGTACTTAATTTTATGCAAGTGGGTTATAACCAATTCTAATTTCTTATTTAAAACATTGTCATTTCCAATCTCAAAGGCATTATTTTTATTCCCCTCAAGATTTTCATATGTTGAAACATATCTCATTATATCTTAATAATTTTTTCTTTCACTGGGAGGAAGAAGATTTACCTTAAGATGGAGTTTTAGAAATTATCAAGAGATTCTCTGTATCCAAACTATCCCTGAACAAAAACCTGGAATGTCACTAATGGGCCATCATTGTTTGCCTCTGTCCCTGTGGCCATTGTAAACAATTACCAGCAAAATGGCACTATGTTAATTCAAGGGTTGCAGTTACCCTCTTCAGACTGGAGGTTATAGCTCTTTCCCATCTGTTAATTTCATATTATTAGAATTCAGATTTCTTGGGGGAAGCAGATGGCTATAAACTTTAACAGGTGTTTTGGTGCACTTCCTTAACTTTAAATGCTGAACAGGTACAGCTTGAAGTTTGCTGGGCTGCACAGGGAATTAGTACTTTAAATGATGTGTGGGTAGAGAATTAATTTGTTTTGAACTACCGAAGAAAATTCAATATACTGTGCACAGTGGTTCATGCTTCCTTGACATGGTGCACTACAATGAGAAATGTCAAAAGAAAAAAAGATTTAAAGAAACCCTGAACGTTATTCTTCAAACCCACCTACCACTTGTCCTGCTAATAAAATGCCAAACAAGAACATGATCCGAGGTACTGCAGTGGATGAAAGGGGAACAAATAGAGAAGCATTCATGCATCAGTGACTGCTTCAGTAGTTATATGCTCAGCACAGCTCATCTCTACTATCCTGAAATAAAAATAAAATGCAAATCTACATTCCTATTCTGTACATCTTCACAATATTTTCTACATATATCATGTTGCGCTTCACTTGGCAATGTTCTCTCTCAGTTGAATGGAGCACTGTCTACTGTTTTATAATTCATAGGATTGGAAAAAAAAAGAGTAGGGACCAATATGATGCCTAGACTTGTAGCTATTTTCTTTAAAATAGAATTTCAGATTCAATGACCATATCTTTCCATATGTGAAAAATGAATATAAAACTATGGGGAGAATACTGATCAATGAGCATGATATGTATGTATTAAATTGAGTTGCCTGATAGTCCAATGACAGCAAAAATGATTCACACTTTGATTCTTAGGTTTAGTTTGGACTTTAATTCAGGGCTTTAATCACAATACCTAGTACACAGGTAGGTACAAGGTTATAACTCAACAAACGTTTGTTGAATTTGTAAAATAGCTCATAGTTGGAAAGACATCAGAAAGCACCTAACACTTACACATTATAACTAGTGGTGAAGCTTCAGAATAATTATTGAGAACATTGTACAACCAAAAGTTCTTTCTGTGCTAGGTGAATATAAACAGTGCACTGACACCTGCATGATTATTGCTGTACATATTTGCTCACGAAAAGAAATATGTAATAATGATGAAATCATTAGTGGTGCAACTTTGTAAAAAGACAACGCATTATTATCATTTCAATTTGTTCTGGAGTTGGTTGATGGTTTGGGCCACAGGTTTCACCTAAAATTCTCCCAGAAGATTTGTTGTTCTACTTTCTCTGTACTCCATTAGGTTCTTAAAACAGTCAATTTGACACTGTTTTCTATCTTAAGCTCTTGAAAACATTAGTAACTGTACATAGGTCATGAATGCAAAATAGACCAAGCCATTTCCTCCTGAAATATAATATAATTAGAGGATGGTCCTTAGAAATTGCAATTCCTGACTCATATTGTAGCCAGCAATGCAAAATGGAACTTAAAAAGTTAAAGATTTTTCCTTTAGAGATTAGCAACATCTTCATGTTTATAAACAACACCCTTTCCTCTCCTAGGACCAGATAAAGTGACAGAATATGTAGATGCAGGGCCAGGGTACTGAAGTCTGGTTTCCTTTCCACAAGAAAGTGGAGAAAGAACCGAAGGTGGTTGGAAGCAAGTGTGGACTTCTAGATTATTTTTCTGTCCTCTCTCTCCCCGTTCCTTACTATAAAAGACCCTTACCTCCTTAGGGTCCTCCTCACTGGTAAGGGTTTTTTATAGTAAGGAACAGATGGACCTGGTAAGATGGAGATTTGAGGCAAATGGGCCCCTTCATTTCCTCAGAGCTAGTTTTGAATAAATCCCTTTTCCCTTTTTACCAAAATATATAGTCTCTTTGATTTGGTTAGCAACAAGCAAGTAAATCTGGGCAAATAAACCTAAGTGGCTAATAGCAACATGTGTTGTTTCAGAGTAAAAATCAACAGCTAAAAAAAAGAAAATCACTGAAATGATTGCCTGAAAGAATGTGTCCTTGGATATCTTCTACATTCCGCCTTCAGATCCACTCTACCACCCCATTCCAACTTACTTCTTACCTAGGAAGCTAACTGGCATGGATTCCATCAGTGAGAGCCTATTGGTTTGGGTAATGGAGGGTGACCAAAAATTCAGAAAGACAAATGAAGCCAGGATATCAATTTCTCCCTCTGCCTCACTGTAAAGTTGTCTCAGGCTAAGTGCTCCCTCCACTGAGATTGCAGGTCCTAGTTCCAGTAAAGTGATCCCTTGCTTTGCCATTTAGTCCTTGAAGGCACTCAAATGCCTTGCTGTTAGTAACCACTGAGCAATTCATTATCCATTGTAGGTTTGCTACCCATCTGCTTGCACTTTTGTAAATAATGGCTTTATTAAGTTCTCCTCAAATTACCTGAGTTAAGTATATGCCATCTGCTTGCTGCCTGCACCTTTACTGATACTGAACGCTAAATGATAACTAAAACATTTTAAAGTAGTCAAAGTTTTAAATTGCACCCATTTGTTACTTTAAGTTCTTAAGTGATGGAAGATTGGAAAAAAGTGGATGAAAACATCCTCTTATCTACACCTTTTTTTAAGTAGAGAAATTCCTGTTTACATGCAACTATTTTAAAGTTAAGTAACTACTTAGAATTGGGGAGAAAATAATATAGCTGTTCTTTTGAGAAATGGAAGCTGTCAAGGTTTTATTACCAAAAGGAAGCACTGAAAGTAATCAAGGCTCTTTTGCAAAATGTGATGTGTACCTTCCTGTCAAACCCCATTAACTTACAGGATTGAATTATAGTTCTATTTCACAAAATAGTATGATGGAATCAGACGTAATATAATATTAGAAGCTGAGACTTCTGTTTAAAATTGCCCTTTTTGTTGTTGTTTTTTGGGGGAGAGAAATAGAGCCTTCTGAGAGACATCTTTCTAATCAACTGTTAATAGCTAATTCAGTACCCACCTGCATCAAATTCTGCTGTTCTCAGAATAGAACACCTTGATATTCTAAAGAGAGTTCCTTTACTCTCCTATTTATGTATAAGTGAGCTACAAGGTGAACTTCATGTAAACCAATGGGGAAAGTGATGTCTTTATGTGCCCCATAAATTCAGTGTTTTGTCTCTTGTTGGCTACATATCACGATCTGCATTCACTTCTCAGACATTCAATTATGTGACACAGGATCATATGTGGGTGGGAGCACATAAAAAAGCTGAAAAACGTTATATAAAAACAATGTATATTATTGTGGGTTTTATTTTCAAACCTTATTTTTAAGACCACAAAAATGGGCATTCTTATAGACTGGTTTAGTTGGAAGTTTAATAGGTCAGCAAGCAAATTTTTGCAAGTATGTAAACCATTTCAAACATCATTATCAGAAATGTTGACAGACATTATTTGATAGACATTTCGTTATTGGAAATGCACATAGACACTTTCTCATGTTAAATGTTCTAAATATTTCTGTCCTCTGCTTGAATGAGCATAAGAGTCAGTGGTAGGTCTTCTCCTAATTCAGCATTGACTTTGTCATTTTAGACTTTCTGTATCCTCTCTCAGTCTCACCTTTCTCATTTCTAAAGAGAGGCCTAATATACCCTGACAGGATGACTGTAAGAATAGAATGTAGTAATGCAAAAAGTAGTACTATCTGTGATTGCACATATTAGAAACATCATTAACGCTGGTCCACTCTTTTGAACATCAATATTAATTTGTAGGGTCAGTCCAGGCTCATAGCCTCAAAGCAGCACAAGCTCAACACCCATGAAAAAGACCATACATTCTTTCTCTCTCCTGAGAGCTTAGTTTAATGCAAACTTTGGCTATAACAACTAGATCCATTAATATGCAAGATAACTTGTCATAATAATTCCATTAATAATTAAAATTAGCTCACAGTCTCTACTAGATGCTGAATTTGAGCAGAGAATGAACAATTAAATAAGGCTTTAAACCACTTTTATTTTATATAAGGAGTCTTAAAGTTTGATATAAGAGGAAAAACAGCTAATACAAGTCTATCTAGAAAATATTTTATCTTCCAGTAGCCATTATTATAATGGATTTAACATTTTTAAATGAATAGTGCTTTGCACTATCATTAGTTCAGTTTTATCTTACATTAAACTAGTTTTATTTATGGATTCACATTAGTTAAATATATTTAAATAAATTCCAAAATAAAATATTGGAATAAGTTTATCAAAGATATATTAATAGCATGAGATAGATGACCTCAGAAACATAGAAGTAGTAGGTCTATGTAGGTCATAAATTTATGTTAATTTTAGTATTTTCTCTGATATGTATCATTGCTTTGAATTAACTGGATATATTAAACCCTTCATTCAAAAATGGAAAAGTGGCTTTAATCTATTTAAATATGAATGTTTGATTCTCTATTTTTTCTTTTTATCCAGGTAGTTACTAAGCACTTCTGAATATTTTTGATGCAACGAATGCACGAGATGCTAAGAAAACAAAGATATGTTAGATATAGTGCCTGTCTTTGAGGAACTTGTGTCTAAATTGGTGCAGTAGACTCATAGTAAATGAGAGACTTATGTGTGGGATTTGTACTCTAATAGAAGATCACAAAGGAAGGAAGAAGTAGAGCTCTTTTGCATTTAGTAGCTTAGGTTTTATTGACAGGATGATGTTAAATTCAGGTTTTGAAAGGAAATATTGCTTTGAGTGGTCAAGGTATGAATAAAATTCCTAAAGGAATTCACCCTGGTGATAGAAATCTCCAATTGTTTGCTTGGTGTTAGTCTCAGAATTAATCTTCATCTATTAGGAACAAAACTCTTAAAGTAATTTTTGAAATAAGTGTTTATGCTTGAGTAACTTAAACTTTTAGTCCTCTCAAAAATATGCTAAATTCCTCTATACATTCCTGGCTAAAAATGTCTAAAATCCCTTCAAGTAGGCATTGTGTTCTTAGACATAAGAACTCTACACACATAATTTCTGTACTCTTGAACTTTGTTTTCTTAACACTTACTTTGGTAAAAAAAAAGAAAATATGTATTTTGTTTAACTTTTTTATTATTCTCAGGAAAAGTTGTGAAATACTTGAAAATGGGCAAAGAAAGACAATATGTTACTGCATATTTCTGTACCCTTACAAATTATTTCCAAATGTCTTTGTTTTGGAGCTGTTTCTACCTTTTAAACTGTTATACAGAAATACATACGATCGTATTTATAGAGAAGCAAATGGAAGAACAAGTGATATCCCTCCCTCCAATAGAAAAAAGGGGAGTTTATTTTAATAGCAAAACATTTATTGGTGCATTTTAGGCATACATAATGATAATACTCATCATAGGGAATTTGCACCTACCTGTTCATGATACAGCCTACTTCTCTTTTCCCATTCCCCCTTCGCTCAAGCCCCCCTCCCCTCCCTATGTATAAAAGCTTTGTTTGAAAAAGGGAGTTTTGTAACTATCTGTAAATTTATTTTTGCTTTCCGGAAGGAAGAAGCTAAATAACTATAACACTTAATTTTCATTTGAATCAGTTATAATACCTTAGCAGTTTTCTCATTAGTAAATTAAGTAAAATCATTAGTATGTGATTATTTGTATGAGAGTTTTATTTTAAATCTTTTGGGGAAAAATCCTTCAACTGTCATTTATAGTATGATTCCTGTTAACTCTAACAGATATAGCCATCTTAAAATATGAAATATTTTCTCTACATGGTATAGGGAAGAGGAAAATATTAATGGTTCCTGAGAAAGATGGGTCAGGGTTACTTCATATGAGAGGCAATATCTTTGTTAAAAGATGTATTACTTGTATAAAAAGACGTGGTAAATACACAAGTATAAAAAGACATGACATGCCCATGGAATTAGTTCACTGAAGCTGGGGATTAAATTATAAAGAGGCATGGGAAAGAAAATTGGTCAACAATGAGCCCGCAAAACAAAGCTTGATGACAGAGTATAAAGATGGTTTTAGAGAACCCAGAGTTTATCCTCTGTGCAAAACAGAGCCACTCAAGACATAACCATCATATTTCACTGCTTCTGGATCAAGAAATGGAGAGATTTGATAACCTGAATATTGTGAGAAAGTACTATTAGGCCCTAGAGCTTAGTTGAGTTGATGAGACAATGTGTGGCCTACGTCACAAGCATTGGAAACAGAGCAGAAAAAAATAATAGAGTCCATTAGAATAGAAAATAAAGGTATTTGTATGCTATAGAATTGACAAACATTTTACAATCTTCTATATGTAAATTTTGGATATTATAATTACCCCCAAGTCTTATTTTTTTTAAAAAAGTAAAATTGAACTGCTGTGTTAATTTCTGAATTGTATTCATTCTTTATGCTTTTTAAATAAAGCAACTACCTTTCTTAAAGCTTATGCATAAGTTTGTTACATAAATTGGAAAGATTTTTTTTAAAGCTAGAATTCTAGCAATCTTGTATTTTGCTCTTTTCCAAATGTATTGCTTTGTTTAGGAAGCTATCTGACCTCCTAAAGTACCCATCAAAGAAAGCTAAAAAATCAATGCATTTGCTTGCCATCTGAAAAATAGTATCACACACACAGTATTTTAAAATTATTGTGTCATTGACATTTTTGTCTACTGGGCACAAATCAATGTCAAGGCATTTAGGATATTTTAGCTTAAAGAACTTATATCAGATTATACCGTGCCTTTGATTATTAAGTGTTAGAAAGTTAGGGACTCAATCAATACCACATTAATTTTTAGCCACAGTGAGAGCCTCATTCTCTGTGTTGTATTTAAATCCCAATAATAAGTGCAAATGCTGTCATGTTTTAAAAAGTCTATCTTAGTTTTAGTAACTAATTTTTGTATTTTCTTGAAAAGGGGCAAATAGAAAAATTTGCTTTTTCACTGGGCAATATGATTAATATAATAATTTTAAAGTGTTTATAAAGTGTTTAATTATGAATGTCACACAAAGAACTATCCAAAATTATTACTTTCACTTTAGGTAGAATTCTAGGTTCTTATTTATAGGATTTCAGCATTAAGTCTAGGTAAATATTTCATTAATTACATCTAATATCTGTATATAATTTAATTTTTATAGTACTTTTGCTGATACCTTTTGAATTAATTCTGTGTTCAACATACTGGGTCAGTAATCTCAGCACCTACTGATGAGGAAATTAACTTGGAGAGGTTAATTTCCGTGCAACCACATGTAATAAGTAGCAAAGAAAAAAATTAACCTAAATCCCCTGATATTGACATTAATTCTCCTAATTCTTTATCCAAAGTTATCTGCTTGGGAGCTCTATACACAATCTTGTCAAACTTCAAAGACAATCTATGACAACTACAATTTTTGCCCTTCTATATGATGCCTCATAATCTGCAATTACCTCTGCAATGTGTTCCCTTCCATTAAAATTGCCTTTCTTTTGCAAGGATCACTTGCAATTCCAGTTTGTAGACCTGGGAGATTTTGGTCATATCTAAATGTCTTTTTACACCAGGGAGAGCGTTTTGATTCTAATTAGAAGACTTATTCAGCTAAACTATAGCTGGAATTTTTGATAGAAGAATTTCATATAATAAATGATGGTGACTTATGACAGAAAGAAATCTTACTTTTCAGAATTTGATCTACTATTTTAGGGCTAATAACTTAACTTTTAAAGATAAAGCATAGGAAACAGACATGTGAGGGACAAAAAAAATGATTTAGTGAAAAAATGACTAAGAAAAAATGTTTAATCTTAGAAATTCTTTCAAACAATGCTTTTCACAAAGCATTAATTATTAGGGAAAATAATTAAGTACCTAGCTATAGAAGCTGTATGTTCAGTCACATACCATAAAGACTCTGAGGAATGATTTAAAACTTAGTTTCGGAGAGCTGGGGATTTAGCTCAGTGGTTCCACCACCTGCTTCGCAAGCGCGAGGTCCCAAGTTAGATCCCCAGTATCAAAAACAAAACAAAACAAAACAAAACTTAGTTTCCTAAAGTGTATGCTATTTATTTACTGTATGCTATTTAATTCTGTAATTTTAAGATCATCATAGTGGGTAAAATAGTGGATAAAAATGAATTTTTCAGATATTTAAATGAATTGAAGATAACTATTTCCTTTTATTATTTGATACACCTAGGGGATACCAGGGTGATTGCAAATTAACTGTATTTATGGCTTTATCTAATTAATCAAAATAATTAATTGCTGGAAGTACTTTAATGCAAAGCAAGTAAAGTGACAATCATAATCAATTAATAATTTCATATCTGATGGATATGAGTAATTTTAAAGTAGACTTCTAAAAGTAGTCATACATTTTGTTTCCACAAGTAACATAAAATAATCATAACTGTACAGCATTTAAAAATAAATATTAAATTTATTTCTGTTGCATTCAGAAGTTAACCATAGTTAAATCATGAGTTATGCTAATATCACTGATAGTATACAATGTATGTATTATATGAGATTCTTTCATAGTTTTGCTCATATTTAATCACATGTAATTTTGTGTTTAACATTACCTAGCTAATGAGAATGTACAAATGATAGAGCATGCTCCTTCTTGAAAATCTGTCAATCTTAATACAGAAGTCAAATAATAGATATAAATATAATTACAAATAACATATTTTGGTATTGGAATATTTACTTTCTAGATCAAACAATGAACCAAAATATATAATAATGTATCATTATAGTCTCAAATAGTGCCATGATTTGGACATGGTTTATTCGTCTGTTGCCCAATGGTTCATGTATCGAAATTTAAGCCCCAATTTGAAATATTAAGAAACTGATAGAAATTTAATCTAACTGTGGTGTTTAGTGGTGTAGCTTTGGGAGGTGATTCTGATTTGATGACATCATCAAATTGGAGGCCCAGTTATTACATACTGGTCTTTGTAAGAAGAGGAAGAGACACTAGAACATCTAAGTATGCAGACTCTGTCTCTTGCCAGATGGTGTCCTGAGCTATGTTAGGACTCTTTCAGCATGAAAGCTATCACACATGGGGCCCTTGAACCTCCTGAACTGTGAATCAAATAAAACTGTTTTCTTTCCAGCTACCCAGCCTTAGGTATTTTGCCAAAATAGACTAATACAGAAAACTGGTAGCAAGGAGTGGTGTTGTTATTAAAACTATATCTGGAAACGCAGAGGCAACATTGAAACTGGGTTATAGGCAGAGGTTAGGAGACTTTGGAAGAGGAGGTTAGAAAAAAACACGGAGTGTTATAAGAGGAGCCTAACTGAACATTACTGGGTTTGGGTTGTTTGCCTCTCTTTCTGGAGTTAGATTCCAGATTCTTGTCATGTAGAACAAAGAATTGAATGAAAAGAACAAAAAAGCAGTGGCAAAGTTTATTTAATAAAGTAAAAATGAGAGTGGTAAAGAACCTGGTTCTGCAGAGTGAGCTTGGGGCAAGTAAATAGAAAAAGAGCAAAGCTAAAAGTACACCCTGTGTCTAGGAAACAACATGGGTTATCATGGAAGGCTACCATGGCACTGGCTCCTCATGGCTGCACTTTTTTATACTGTACAAATCTCAAGGAAATCTGTGAGAACTTCTACATCCTCATCCTGAGAGGTGGTGCTGAGATCCTAAGCCTCAGGCTGAGAGCAAGTCTAGGTCATTCTATTGAAAACGTGCTGGAGTTCTCCCTAGAAGCCCACCAGCAGGGCTTTGGGAACTCTTCTGTGCATGTGGGACCTTGTAGTTAACAGATCATGCCTACTTCTCCAGCCAGCTTTGCCATGCCCTAATTGCCTATCTCAGTGAGGGCTCAGAAGACACAGAAACTAACGAACTTGTTTCAGACAGAAATAAAGCTTTTACTGGAAATTGGACTGTAATTTTGTAAAAGAGTAGGGCATAGTGTATCCACTCCTAAGATTCCGTGGGAGACTGAATTTAAGAATGATGGATTCTGTGGTTTGGATCTGATTCCTCCCTCAAGGTTTCCATGTTGGAGTCTCAGTCCTCAGTATAGCAATAAAGGAAGTGATGGTTCTTTAAGTGGGCATGGTGGGATATGTTTGGGTCATTGGAGCCCCTGCTCTAGTAACTGATTAAGACAGTTCTCAAAATATTTCTTGAGACCCTGAGTTAGTTTTTTGAGAAGGTTGTTATACCATGAACAACTGTGACTCAACATAGCTCTTGGGCTTCCTGTTTAGCAGAGCCATACAGGATTCCTCCCACATGAATTCTTGCCTTTCTGATGCCATCTAAATGTGATAACCAGAGCTTATTCAAGGTCAACAACCTACCCTTGGGTCTCCTGAACTGTGAGCTAAGTGTACCTCTTTTCTTTCTAAAGTTACTCAGCCTCAGATATTTCAGTACAGAGATGAAAATGGACTAAGACAATAGACTAGTTTATTTGGTGAAAGCAATTTCAAAACATTCAAGCAATAGCATTAATGTTATTGGCTGCTTTTAGCCAGAATTACACTGACACTCTGGAACAAAAGGAAGCAAAAATATTTAGATATTGTTCATCCCCTCCCATCTCGGGCCCACAAATCTTGTATAGCAGATTTTTTTTTTTCCTTCAGGAAGAATCCCTGAAGAAAGGCTCTATGTTCTATTTCCCAGGGCCACTTGGTATTTGTTTACCTGCTTTCATGGGAAAACGCTTTGTGACTGCAGCCTGTTAGGTTTATACAAATACAGGCACAGATTCTGTACGTGGCAAACTCTGTAATTTTTTTAAAATATTATTGGTACATTTTAGGTATACAATATAATGACATTCATCATTAGAAATTTGCACCTTTAGATGATCTCTCTTGGTTCTTATTTTTCTCCCCACCCTCCTTTCAACCCCTCCATCCCTCCCTATTTACAAAAACTTTGTTTCCATTTTTTCATTTTCTCATATCAATTCCATTCCCTTCTTTCCTTTCCCCTACCTCTCTCACTTCCCCTTCACCATTGCCCCTGTTCTTCCTATTTCACATTATCTATTATACCTTTTAGTCCTTATTTACACTTTCAGTTTCTCACACTAGAGAAACTATTAAGTATTTACATATGTGTGACCTGTTTATTTCACTTAAGATAATTGCCTTAATGTGCATCCATTTAGCTATAAATGTCTCTAATTTCTCATTATTGATGGCTGAGTAGTACTCCATTTTATTTTTAAAAAACACATTTTCTTTCTCCAGTCTCCAGTTGATGGGCATGTGGGCTGCCTCCAAGTTTTAGCTATTACAAATGCTGCTACTATGAACATGGGTGCACATATATCACTCTGGTATGACTCTTTTAAATCTTTGGGGAAGATACCCAGCAGGGAAATAGCTGGGTCAAATGGGAGTTCCAGTCCTAGTTCTTTGAGGTATCTCTATACTGATTTCCACAGTGGTTGCACCAGTCTATACTCGCACCAGCAGTGGAGCAGGGTTCCTCTTTCCCAGCAGCCCCACCACCATTTGTTATTGGTTGATTTCATGATAGCAGCCATTCTTTCTGGAGTGAGGTGGAATCACAGCATTGTTTACATTTGCATCTCTTGAATGACTGGTGATCTTGATTTTTTCATATGTTTATTTGCTATCTCTACTTCTTTGTCTGAAAAATATTTGTTCATTTCAGATGCCCATTTTCAGACTGGGTCTTTAAATTTGGGAGGTCTGATTTTTTTAAGTTTGTTATAGATTCGAGATAGTAGACCTTTGTCTAAGGAATAGCAGGTGAAGATTTTTTTCCCACATTGTGGGTTGTCTCTTCACACTG
>NW_004624745.1:2158792-2206927 GCF_000247695.1 Heterocephalus glaber | reverse complement strand
ATCATTGATTTTTTGTATCATTCTCTTAGTCTCCATTGCATTGATTTCTCCTCTGATCTTTATAATTTCCTCCCTTGTATAAGCTTTGGGTTTGTCGTGCTCTTCTTTTTCTAGAAGCTTGAGGTTCAGCATGAGGTTGTTTAATTGGGCTCGTTCTGTTTTCCTAATATGTGTATTCACTGCTATGAGTTTCCCTCATAAGACTGCTTTCATTGAGTTCCATAGATTCTGATATGTTGTATTGTCATTGTCATTTAAGTGAAGGAACTGTCTGATTTCTTCTTTAATTTCCTTTGGTTATTCAGAAGTGTGTTGTTCAATTTCCATGTGTTTATGAAATTCTTGTGGGTTTTTTTTGCTATTGATCTCCAATTTCATCACACTATGGTCTGATAATATACAGGGGATAATGTCAATTCCTTTGCATTTACTTAAACATGTTCTTTGAGTGAGTATGTGGTCCAATTTTGAGAATGTCCTGTGTAAAGCTGAAAAGAATGTGTTTTCTGATTTTGTGGGGTGGAACACTCTGCACATCTGTTAAGTTCATTTGTTCAAGAGTTCGATTGAGTTCTAGTATTTCACTACTTATTTTTTGTCTAGTTGATCTATCTATTTGTGACACTGTTGTATTGAGCTCCCCCAGTAATATTGTATTAGTGCATATATGACTTTTCATGTCCATTAGTAATTGTTTTATATAGTTGGGCACACTAGGCTTTGGTGCATATGTATTTATGATTATCATCTCTTCCAGTTGGATTGTTCCATTTACAAGGATATAGTGTCCTTCTTTGTCTCTCTTAATCAGTTTTGGTTTGAAATCCACTTGATCTGCAAAGAGGATAGCTACTCCTGCTTCTTGGGGGGTTCCTGTTGCATGGAATATTGTTTTACACTCTTTAACTTTCAGTCTATGAGTTTCTTTTTTGAATTGTGTTTTTCTTATATGCAGCATATTGTTGGATTTTGCTTCTTGATCCATTCTGCCAGTCTATTTCTATTGATTGGTGAATTGAGACCATTATCATTGATGGTTATAATGATATGTATTGACTTATCCTTGTCATGACTTTTTCTTTTTGTTGGATTCCCCCACTTTACATTTAATTTCTTGTCATGCCCGATGGATTCATTCTGCTGTGCATCCTGTGGTTGTGATCCTCATTGTCTAAAATTTTTTGGAGTGCTGGTTTGGTATTCATGAAGTTCCTAAGGTGCTCTTTGTCACAAAAGTATCTTATTTCTCCATCAATTTTGAAAGATAGTTTTGCAGGGTACATCAATGTGGGTTGAAGGCTATTTTCCTTTAGGGCTTTGAATACATCACTCCAAGCTCTTCTTGCCTTGAGGGTTTGTGTTGAGAAGTCTGCTGTGATTCTGACAGGTTTTTCTTTGTATGTGATTTGTTTCTTTTCTCTAACTTCTTGTAGAACTTTGTTCTTCTGCTGGGTTTCTGGAATTGTAACAATTATATGCCTATGTGTAGATATTTTCATCAAGGCTATTTGGAGTCCTATATGCCTCACTTATCTGTATGTCAAGTTCTTGTCCCCTGCTTGGGAAGTTTTCTACCATTACTTCTACAATGTTTTCATTTCATCTGCACTCTCTCTCTCCGGTTTCTTCGTTGACTCTAATCAGTCTTACATTATTCTTCTTTGCATCATCTAGCAGTTGCTGGATTGATTTCTCATGGTCCCTTATAATTTTGAAACAATTTTTCTTTTCCTGGTCACTAATTGCAATCTTCTATATCTGAAATTCTGTCCTCACATTGGCTCATTCTTCTCTATAGACTTTCGATGGAGTTTTTAATCTCTTGGAAATCTGTTTGTATCTGTTTTATGGATTCTATTTGTTTCCTATGTTGGGATTCCATCGTGTTCCTCAGCTCCTCTATTTTTTTTACTTGTGTCCTCTATAGATTTATTAATCTTGTCTTGCACTATGGGCACAATCTTTGCTGTTATCTGAGAAATTATTTCTGATTTCATTTTTTTCAGATCCTCTTTCATTGCTAGTTCAGGGAGTCCCAGTGGTTGAGTATCAGAGTGTTCCATCTCATTTTCCTTTGGGGTTGCTGTAGGTGATCTGGAAGTCTGGTTCTGTGGCTTGTTTACCTGTCTTCTCATTTCAATGGATGACAGCGGGGCACTATTGGCACTCACATATCTCACCTCCAGTGCATTGAGAGCAGTGGAGTGGCGGCCCAGAAGACCCTTCCTCTTGGCTGGGAGTGGTGGAACAGTGGCCTGGAAGCCCCTTCCTGTGTGCTGGCAGTGGCAAACTCTGTAATCCTTATTGCATTGCATTTACAGTTCCACAGAATGCAGGGGTTACAGCATGGCAATATCCAGTTAGATTTCAGAGGGAAGTTTGGAAGTGTGTGCAGAAGTTGTCCACATGACCAGAGTCCCTACAGAAAGCCTACTATGGAGCAATGCTTAGGAGAAGTACAGTATTAGATTTACATGGGGTACTCCAGAAAGGCAGAGCTACATATAACATACACTCACTGTTTTGGAAAGTGCCTCACATCATGTGTCCTCTGAGAGAGTAACAATGGGACCTGCAACTAGCAAACTGCAGCCTTCAGTTCCCACCCTTCACCAGTGAGTACAACATCCCAGACATGGAGCTTTAAGATTCAGTGTCTTCCTTGATGTGTTTGGATCTTGCTTCATCTGATTACTCCTTTCCCCTTGCCCATTCCACCCTTTTGGAATAGAAATATATATCCTGTGGTAATTTTACCATTGTGTATTAAAAGTAGAAAACTTGTTTTGATTTATAGACTTATGGCTAAAATACTGTTAAATGAGACTTTGAACTAAGTTTTTTAATGCAAAACTCAGGGAAGGCTTGGAGACTATTGAGTCTAGACTTACTGTATTGTGAAAAGGCTATGAACCTCAGGGTCTAGGGGCAGTGTTCTATCTTTGGGTATGGTATGAAGGTATTCACTAAGGGCTTATATGTTGTAATTTAAATGTCAAAGTGAGTTATTAAGAGAGTATAATCTTCATCCAACTCTGGGGTTTAGGGTTGGAACCTTTGGGAAGTCAAAGGTCATCAAGTTGGAGTTCTCATTATTGAATACTAGTAGCTGTAAAAGAAAAGAGAGACTACAACACACACATGCATTCTCCCTATCACTTGCTTTGCAATGCCCTGCACCACCTTGGGAATCTTCCAGCAAGATCATTACCAGAAGTGAGCCTTTCAGCCTCCAGGATTATGAGCTATACAGACCTATTTTCTTTACTAGTAAGGCAACCTCAGGCATTTTGGTGTGGTAATATAAAAGGGGCTAATATCGCTAACATTTTGAAATTGTAATTTAAAAATATATATTAAAAACTTAAATTCTAATTCATCAGGAAAACTCAGGCTTCAATTTGTTTAGCTATTAGATTCCTGGGTCTTTATATTGAAATATATTTCTTATTATGAATTCTAAAAAGAAAAAAGTGGCTATAAACAAAGTGATATCATTTATTGGAAGATTTTAATTTTGAAGAAGTTTGTTTACCCTGTAACTAATTATAAGTCATCATTAAGGTTTAATTTCTGCTACCTGACTTTACCCTGTCCATTCAGTGCTTGTATTTGTTCCTATGTAGCCCTCTATCACCATCTCTCCTGAAACAACCCTGTGTTATTTGACTCTTTGACATTATATCATTAGGTTCCGAAGGTGGGACATCTTGATGCTCCTTCATGCGGCCCCGATTCTCTCTCTGTGAGACTCTCTCGGGCCTTAATACATCATGATGTTGTTGGGATACTCAAATTTCTTAAGTGGTACTTGGCTTCCAAGAAGGCATGCCCCAAATAGTAAAGATGGATGCTGCAGGGCTCTTAAGGTGCATCTTTGTAAGTTAAACAGCATTTCTTTGACAATATTCCATAAATGGATTCGAGTACCAAATGGGCACAGATACAGTATGCATGTATGTGTGTGTATGCAGGTATGTATGTATGTATGTTTGTATGTATTTTCCAGAACAGGGTCTCTCAATATAGTCCAGGCTAGCACAGGCTGGCCTCAAACTCTCAGGCCTCTGCTTCATCTCCCAAAGTGCAGGGATTACAGGTGTATTCCACCACACTCTGCCAGATATACTTCTTGAAAGAGTTTCAAAGAATTTTTGGTCATCTTTAATGTAGCATGTAGAAAAATATAAATGAAATAAATAAAATGTCAGTGGAGAGAGAGAGAGAGGAGAGGTAATTATGAAAATTGCTAGGTGGTTATGGAGACAAAACCAAGAAAATAGAAAATCAGTGGTGTAATTTCCTCTGTCTGCAAAGGCCTGAGAATCAGGAGAGATTGTGATGGAACTCCCACTGATAGGCCACAGGTCTGAGGTCTGTGAGGGAGCAGTGGCATAGGTATAAACCTGGAGTTTAAATTCCAGAGAACCAGTTGCTTCTATGTCTGAAGACAGGAGATGATCTTCTTAGTTTAGAAAGATGGAGAAATATTTGCCTTTCCTTTTCTTTTTGCTGTATTTTGATCCTTAATAGATGAGATAAGGCCACCCCACATCAGTGAGAATGGATCTTAAATATATTTTGTCTGCTGATTCAAATGAAAATTATTTCTTCCAGACACAACCTCACAGATACACCCAGAAATAAAGCTTTACTGTGAAATATCTCCTAATCTAGTCAAGTTGACACATAAAGTAATCATCACATACCTAATACGTAATTTTCTTATGGCTAATTTCTATTAATTCTCAAAATTTGAATATCTCCAAGCTATCCCATTCTCATTTTATTTCTTAGGCATAGCTTCTTCTTCTTCTTCATTCCAATCACACTCCTCAATCATCATTATAAACACTTCAATCATCCTGGCATTTTCATTGACTTGGCTTACACACTTGGCTGATAATTGGTACACAATCTCATTTTTTCTTTCTGGAATCAAGAATGTCAAAATATTAACTTCTAGCAATCTTTTTTAGAGTCAATAATATACTTAAGCCAACCAAAATTGAAATATTTCATAAATGTTAGACTCCCTTATATTTTGTAAATTTTCTCATTTCCATTTTGCAGAAACTATACCAATTAATTACAGCAAAATAATAGTAAATGTAATTTTTTCTCCAGTTCACTTTAAGTATTTAATGAGAAATTAATAGAGTATTATTCATTCAACAAATACCCATAGAGGTTCTACAACAAAAATAATGAGAGCTACACACAAAGAGGAAAAATATATGTACTTTAATACATATTTTTCTGTGACTTCCTCAAACTTGAATATATTTCACATCAATAGTAAATTCTATAACAAAGCCAATATCATATGTTTATAGCACATTTCCAAAGAAATAATAACAATGACATTTTTTCTGTCGTATTACTTTCCTAATAAAAGTAATTTTTTTCTTTTTTTATATATTACTGCACATCTAACCTAGTCCCTTTGCACTGAACTGCATTCCCAGTCCTTTATTAAATTATTTTTAAATTTTGATATAAGGTCTCCTTAAGTTTCTCAGTTGCTCAGGCTCTGCTTGAAATTTTTATTATTCTGCAACAAGCTTCCAAAGTACTGGGATTGAAGGCATGCACTGCCATGTATAACTTAGAATTAAACTATTTTCTTACTGCCTTATATTTATTTCTTACATTTAAAATTGATTTCATATTTATTTTTGCAACAGTCACAGAAAATCAAATTTTAACCAGCTTGTAATTTCAAATAGCCAAGAAAACCTAAATATCACAAATACATGAAATATAACTTTTTAAATTTCAAGTCTATGATTACAGCAAATGTGGAATCATTTCAAATAAGCTAGTTCTTCAAAACCTTAAAAATGTGCTCAAAATTGTCTAATTGTGAAGTTCAATTGTGTTTGTCCAAAATAACAGTGTATTTTTATTTTAAACCTCTCAAGTAAATAACTCAAGCTGAGCATGAAAATTTTGAAAGCAACATTCATGAAACCCTGAGATTTATTTAAAAAATGAATTTTGTACCAAGAAATTAAGTAGAAACTATAAGAATGTTAATTATTTGTCTGCTTATATAATGGGCACGAAATCTGTGTAAAACTAAATGTGGCAAGTAGGTGTTGTATCATTAAGGATATATTTAGAATAAAATTTAGAAATGGTAGAGATACTTTACATGCAATACATTCATTTATAAATGAAAATGAAGTGATTTTCCAGGACCTGGGATTATGTATGTATGTGAGCTGATATGTGCCCTGAGTCTGGAGGCCTAGAGTGATGACATGGACACTGCTGTGGTCAGAATAGTCACACATTTCTAAATATATTTTTAGCACAAAAATTGAGTAAGAAGCATTGCAAGTCTTCTAATGTTTCTTACAATTGTAACAATTCTATGAAAATTTCATGCCAGTATTTGAAAAATCAACAATACATTTTTTGGCTCTTTCATATCAGTTTATTAAGAGTCCCAACTCAGCCTAGACAAAGAAAAAGATGTTCCATTAGTAATTTCTAGGAGTTTAGCTTTGATTCTGCTTTAACTTATTTTATTACTTATTTTATATTCATTCATTTTCTTGTCTCTGGAGGGGAAAAAATAACTTGCCCTAGGCCTTGATAACTTTGAAAAGCAATCTAGTCTTGAAAATCAATTTAGTGACATGTTCTTGCAGCATTAGGATCACTTGCTTGCCTACATTTGGTAAAGTTAAATGAGAAGGTAATCTGTTATGACACCTATAAAAATAAATCTACTCACAGCAGTGCAAGCCTGTGAAATTCCAGAAGGCATTATATCATTCCAGGTCTAAATATCTGTGCATCCTCACCAGACCCTAGGAATAGTCAGGGATTAAGGAGGTCCAAGAGTCAGCATTGACTTGCATGGTTATTTTCTTCCAAATTTGGTGTTCAGTAGCATGAATCTGGAATGGTTGAGGCATTTGAATTGATAGATTATGATAATGCTTTTATATTTCTATAGATACACTTCGTGAATGCAAGTAAATTAGAGGCTTTTTGAGAATTCTGAAGAGTCCACATAGACTGGTCAGTGATAACACCATGTAACTCTCCATGCTTGACATATAGCTAAACATAGATCATTACATCCTAGACATTCCCATCTTAGTTTTTCTAAAAGATTTATAGTATTTTTAAATAGTAACATACAGTTTTCTGAGGATAAAATTAATAACATTTTTTGAAAAGTATTAATTACATATATTTAAGGTGGAATTATTGGCAAAGAAATTATTTGATATTGATGAAAGGATCAATTGCTTATTCTTATATCCTTATATTAGTGTTATCAACCAGAATTTATATTTGCCCACTTTTTATTTGTAATATTTTCTTTTAAGGAAATTATATTAATAGCTAAAAATATCTAAAGATTATCCAACTAAAATCAATTTACTGTTTGTAAAATTTTGATGAGAATTTATAGATTTTAATTTGGAATAAAATAAAGCACATATAATAGAATCAATTAATGATTATTTTTGAGAAAGGGAATTGCTAAGTCACTGAGTTACTCAAGCCTGGCTTGAATTTGCAGTGGTCCTGCAGTGAAAGGGCTAAAATGAAACCAAGATACAGATATATCTCCTATAAAGCCATTTGCTTTCTCTACATTGACATTGATAACCAACTGTTTTTAAGGCTAGCTTCTTTCTCATTATGAAAGTGGTAGAAGATATTTTAACATGTTTCTAGATTTATTCATGATATCATTTTTACAGAGGAATAATATCTAGAAACTTTAACCAAGTTTCCACAGTAAGTTTAACTTCCAAAATTATTGCAAGGGATTCTCTGATGATAGGAGGAAATGTCCCAGTAGCACCAGTAGCTCCCTCTGCAGGGATATAAAGAGGCTGTGGGTGTGCTGTCTTTTCAGGAACTAACGTATGCTGGATATATTTAGAAAGAGATCCTGGGAGATGCTGCCCAACCATTGCCACACATTTCTCTAGAAGATGAATTCATTTCCTAAACAGCAAAAACGGATACCATCCAGTCCCAGCTCTTCCAAACTCTCATTCTTTCCCTGGTGATTAATACATCTTGATATCCAAACATACCCACTCTCCTTATCCACTCTGTGCTAGTTAATCTTGATTGTCAACTTGACTGGATTAAGGGACTCCTAGAGAGATGATTGCAATGTGAGGGCACTAACATCATTCATGCATCAACACACAATTAATTCATAACTGCATGTGCTATTCAAGGTAGGCCCTCATTGGAAGAAGTGGGTCACGTAGGGCATCACCTTGGCAACTATATCTGGTCCCTGGCCAATTCTCCTCTGGCTCTTCCCATGCTCTGTACTTCCCAGATACCTTGACTCAAGAAGCTTTCTTCCACTATGCCCTCCTACAATGATATTTCTGCCTTCAAGTCAGCTGGCCATGGAATGAAACCTCTAAAATTGTGAGTCAAAAGGAACCTCTCCTCCTTTAAATTGTTTTTCTCTGGTAATTTGGTTAGAGCAAAGAAAAGCTGACTAATAATGCTGCAGTCACTAAAGATGAAACAGCATTTGTTAATGGAGTGCAATGTACACAATTTCTTCTAATCTTAACTCTATTTACTATCCCATGTCTTCAGAGACTCTATCTTTCTACAAAATGTCTTATGTTACTCATCCTAAAATTTTCCTGTTCTTTAGATACCACCCACTTCCAAAGTGTGTTATTCAGCTTTTTGTTCTGGTAACAAATGCCTGAGATAATCAGTACAAAGTAGAAAAGATTAATTTTGGTTTTTGGTTTGGAAGTTTAGAGCACCCCATGGTTGATTGGCCCCACTGCTTTGGACCCAGGCAAGGCAGCACATCATAGCAGGGAGTACACAGTGGGGAAAATGTCTTATCTCATGTTGGTCAGGATGCAAAGAGGGAGAGGAAAAGGCCAGGGACCCAAACCCCTTCAAGTGAATTCTCCAATGACATAAAATGTCCAACTGGGTCCTAGCCAAAGCTTCTACCACCTCTCACTAGTTCCTCGGACTAAGGAACAAGCCTTTAGCACATGAGCCTTTTGGAGGACACATATATAAACTATAATGCCAAGTCACTAGTACATTTGTCTTTTTGGTTAATTCATTAATCATAAAACTAATAACTGAGTTTCAGTGTTATCTCAGTAGCGATTGTTTCTTTGCATTGATTTGTGATTGTTAACCAATATAATCTTCACACCTAAGAGGCATTATGTCTCTCTACCTCCTTCCCTTTTTCTGTATTCCTCTATATCTTGAGAACAGTCACTCTGAGTCTCTTCTCTTCTTATCTTACACCTTATTGTGTTTTCTGCCTTCCCTTCTGACACCTACAGAATTTATAATTCAGCTGGTCATCAAGGCCCTAGTATACTACTTTTCTCAACCATTCTCCTTCCTCCTCCTTCTTACACTCTCATGGTTTGACTTGTGTCCCTCCAAAAGGTACATTAAAATGAAAACCTCTAGTGTTTGTCAATGTGACCTTCATTGAAAATAGACTTATTACAGAATCAAAAAATTAAAAGTAGCCATTATGGTGTGCCCCTAATTCATTATCATCAGTATAATTGTGAAAAGAAAAAATTTGGACACAGACATGTAGATAAGGGAGAATTATATGGGAACATGAAAGCAGAGATTGAAACAATGCTTCAGTAAGCCAAAGAATGCCAAAGAGTACAGCAAACCACTATACGCTAAGAGATACATGACAAAGTTATCCTTCACAGTGCTCAGAAAGAATTGATACTGCCAGGATCCTGATTTCAGATGTGTAGCTTCCAGAACCATGAGCCAGTGCATTTCTGTTGCTTGAGGCTACTCAGGTGGTAGTTTGTTAGGACAACCTTAGAACATTAATACCATTCAGTTTCTGTGTTATCTTACTGTTACTTTGACAAAATACCTTAAATAAATAATTTGAAATGAAGATTTACTTTGGATCATAGTATCAGAGGCTTCAGTCCATAGTTGATTGCCCTTGTCACTCTGGAGCTAGAAATAAACAGAATGTCACGAATAAAATGTGTGACAGAGCAAAGAGGCTCAAATGTGTGGTTTGGAAACAGAGAGAGAGAGAGAGAGAGAGGAACTGGTTAAGGTCTCAATATTCACTTCAAGGATGCTTCCCCAATGACCTAACTTTCTCTCACCTGGCCCCACCTCTTAAAGGTTCCACCACCTCTTAAAGGTTTCACCACCTCTCAATAGTGTCATAGACTGGTGATCATGCCTTTAGCATAAAGGCCTTTGGTGTACTTCTGTGATCCAGACCATAACATCCATATTTAGAATTTAAGGGACTGATGCAGCCCAAGCTTTTCAGAATGATTTATAAAGGGCCATGTTATTACCCTTCATATTTATTTTTAATTTTCTCTGTCTCTATCTTCACTTACTCTCCCTTACTGAGTGTTTCATGTATATAAGCCTATTAATCTTTCCTTATGTTCTCCTGGACTCTTCTTCTTTTCTGTAGTTTTCCATATTCTGTCCTCTGCCCCATTCTTTTGCTCTGTATGCCTTGTCCATAATGTGTGCTATCCCTTGCTTGAGAGGCAAACTGTTTTATTTTTTCACCAAAGCTAGTTCAGATTTCATTTCTTCTTTGATGACTTCCTTGACCCCCGTTCTGAAATTGCTCATCCATCTGCAGTTTCATTTACTACCTCCTGTCTGTGCTTATTATGAGATTGGGATTTGGGAAGGTGTTTATTTATCTCTACATCCTTCACCTCTAACACAGTGGCTGGCTTACTGCAATGAGTGATTTTATTATTCAGCAAACATTTGTGTACTTATTATTTTAAGCATATTCTAATAGTCTGATTTCTGATCTAAAAATTAGAATGTAGCAATCTTTTGTATAGGCATTTGTTGTTTAATAACAGGGTAAGCCTTGTAATGTATGAAGACAATTTTACTATAATATAATGTGGTATTCAAGCAGAGACAAGTAGAAAAATAGATTGATTTTAAATATAAAAACAGCATGTCTTTTATAAACAATAATGAAATTCATTGACTCAATAAAAATACTTGGCTATTTTACCTTGTTTCTCTGTATAGAAGAGTTTTTAAAAATTGTGAGTTTTCATTAATAAAGAATACTTACAGATTTTAACGCTAACTTGCTCAAAATAGACCATTTAACACCATAAATATTTCATCATACATTGATCTTGGCGATGCCAAGAATCAGTCAGTCAGACTGGGATCTGAACTTTAGCAACAAATGATCAGGTACACATGCAGTGTGCTCAGACACATCACTAAGAAAAACAGGATGACAACATGTAGGACACAGATTTTAAACAAAGCTGCATATTAGAAAATTCTCAATGGTTACTAGATTTTTAAGCATCTCCAGTATACATAGATTCATAAAGTGTAGACTTGAGAAAGACAAGATAGGAAGAAGAAAACTAAAGATAATTTTCCTGCATCTTAGATTAATGGTTCCAATTTGGGAAATTTAATTCCATGTCAGCAAACTTAATACAAATAACCTGATCGATTCTCTCTGCAATTCCTGCTGTAACCAGAGCAGTATATGCAGATCTGGAATCATTTCCATAGGAATAAAACAATTGTCAAAAATTTTCTTCCTTGAAAGAGGAGTATATCGCAATATAATTGTTTGAATGAGGGCAGGATTGATGTAGAATTACATAGAGTGCATGAATTCCAAAAACAAACAAAACTATGGTTACTTATCAGAAACAATCTTATTTGGATTTTTTCTTATTCAGTGATCACAGATAGATCACTTAAACAGCAACTCCATCTTAATTGTCGATGCGGTCAATAATATATCAGTGCTGTTTATTCCTTCTTACATATTTCATGATCATAGATCACAGCCAGGTTTTCCAATTTTTCCTGCCAATCCTGTGACTTGCTTCTTGTGAATTCCTGTCAGCTCTTTTATAACTATGTCAAACATTTTCTCCCTCCCCTCCCTCACCCCTATCAGGATGTCACCCTACAGTTATTTTTCATAGAGAAATAGATGAAAATATTCTCAGCCATCAGCTATCAAATTAGCTAACCTACAGGTGTAATAATCTAGCCCTTTCAGAGTCTTTGCAAAGAGATGTCCTCTAGCTTTTCCAACCCTCATTGAAAATCTTGAGTCATTGAATCTGTTAGATTCATTCATTCTCCTATTTTTTATTCTTCACACACATATATTTGAAATTCACCGGCACGTATTGTTTTAATTGGTGGGTGCATAGTATATGGCAGTGGGTTCCTCTCTTCAGGTCATAAACCACATGGGATCTGCTGGAATATCATATCTAAAGGACTGTTCACTCCATCCTCTACACATGCTTTAGTATCTCACATTTAGAAATAAAACAAACAGTATACAAATGAGCTATCCATTCTTTTCAGTTATATTTTATCCTTCTCCTCTAGTTCAAAAGTAAAATTCATATATTACTTTCCTCATTTCCCCATTTATCCTCCAACCCATTTTAGTGTGTAGTTTTATTACCTGCATATTACCCAAAGTTCTTTACATAAGAAATAAACAGGTCCTACATTTTAAACATATATTATTTTTGAACAAAAATTCTCAATCTCTCTATATCATTGGCTACTACTGCGAGTTCATTTATGATGAACTCTGTTACCCCCAGTATAATTTGCCCATCTGAGTTCTGAACTTCCTTGGGACAGATGATGCATTTTTCTTTAAATTTTTCCCCAGTATAATTGCCATGTTTATTCTATGTCTGTCTCACCATTTTATTTTAGAAGTAAATAACTTATTTTGTAGTTTCAATCCACAAATGGAGAGAAATTTTGCCCCAGTGTAATCACACCTAAAGACTACTACATGTTTTGGAGGATTTAAAACATAAGATTTTGTACATAGATTTACTACTAGAGTAAGTTAAGAGTTTTGGAGACATTAGTATGTCATGAAAACATTTTCATTTGGGAAGGACATAAATTTGGAAGGCCAAGGGGTAGATGGATCAAAGTAGTTTGAATTGTGGTATTAAAGCATTATGTACAATTCCTAACTCCCAGTACATGTGAATCTGGTTTATTTTGAAATAAGGTATTTGCAGAAGTAATTAAATGAAGTCATGCTTCATGGGGTGGGCCCTAACCTAGTCCCTTGTATATTTATAAGAGAAAAAAATACCTGAGATTTAAAGACAATGCATGTGTGTGTGTGTGTGTGTGTGTGTGTGTGTGTGTGTGTGTATGTGTGTGTATGTGTCTGTATATCTGGAACAAACAGAGGCAGGGATATTAGAGTGATACAAACCAAAAGATAACCAGGATTCCCATCAACCACCAGAAGCTAGAAAAAAGAAGCAACATTCTTCCCAGGAAATGTAAGAAGCTTCATGGCTCTTCTGGCTTTTGATTTTAGGATTATAGTTTCCACAAATATGAGAAAATAAATTGATGTTGTTTTAATCTACCTAGTATGTGGGAATTTGTTGTGGTGGTCCTAGGAAACTAGTATGGGTTTACAAAGCCCATTTAAAGTATTGAATTCAAAGTTGGTATTGACCAAACACAACATTAAACAAGCCAACTTAAGGAGACATATGAAAATTTAAAGCAAGCCTCAGGATATCTTTCTAAATTTGGAGTCCTTGAACTTATAACCTCTTAGGTGTATATAATGTGTCACCTTTGCTTACAGACAGAATTCAGAAAATCAACATTGCCTTTCTTAGCATCAGATAGTGTATGAATTATTTTACAGAAACTGTGAATGCGATTGTTGATTATTGGTGTTTGTATTTAAGTCTATTAAATGCATTGTAGGAGTTAGAAATAGGGACATGGTGGAACTTTGCTGCAATTTGGAGGGACAAGCATTATATAACCTGAAGACCAAGTTAAGGCTCTCATATACTTAAAATGAATAAAAAGGGGCCAGGGATTTAGCTAAGTGACACTGTGCCTGTTTTGCAAGCACAAGGTCCTGAGTTCGATCCCTGGTACCGGAAAAACAAATTTAAAATTAAATATAAAATGGATGAAAAGTGATAGAGTAGATTTAGGGCTAGAGAAGGAAGAGAAACGAGCATTTGTAAGTTATAATAAATAGTATGAACAAAGAAAAATTAATGGTTAGACAGTTCATACTATTTCAGTGGACATTAGGAAAATCAACCTAATATGTTGTTTGGTTTTTTGATTGTTAATCACCAATGCAGTTATACCAGATTCTCAATTATATTTTTGTGTGTGTGTGTTCACTCTTAATGATAAAGAAAGTAGAGTAATATTAAATTTTATTTTTGTCTATGTTTAATCTTTTTCCACATAGATAATATCTACTTATACTTATTATGAATAAATTCATCATTCAAATATAAATAACTAAAAGGTCGCCTTTAAGTAACTAATTTTTATAGGCACTTCTGTATTTAAATTTTTTCTGCATTTAAATTTATCTGATATTTGAATGCATATAATGAGTTTATGTCAATTTTTGAGTTTATTTTTAGTTTTTTAATATAATTTCATGTTCTTTCTCTATAAAAACTATCTGCAAAGCATGGTGTAGAGCGAAAGAAATGTTATGGATCTATTGCTATATATATCTACTGTGAGGTTTAAAGATGATATTTTAGTAGTTAGATTGTTTTTCCAAAGAACTGCATCTAAGAAGTTCTGCAAAGTAACTGGGGAAATTTGATAGATTTTAGCTTACCTGTGCTATACTGGTGATCTTTCTGCATTTCTTAACAGCTCTATGAACCTTGTGAGTGGCAAGACAATGAAACAGGATAGAGGTTTTGTTTGTGAATATTGCAGTGGAACATTTTCTTTTCAAAAATGTGGAAAAGGAGAGAAGTTATAGCTCTTTAATGGAGTAGAATATATTATTAAATAAGTTTGCTTAATTATATATGGTATTAAATATTTGAACATTTTGTAATTCTATACAAAGTAGGAAACAACCAGAAAATGTATGAATTGGTAGAAAAATATTCCTACAATTTATATAATGTATTTTCCTCTACATACAACATTTTATGAGAGTTTAAAGAGTTACCAAAAGCTAATTTATCTGTTGTCCCAGAGATTTGTTAATAGAAGACCACTTCAATTGTTTGGTATTATACTCATACATGAAATTGTTCTTTTAAGGTTTGTCTAATTATTAATTGAAAAATAGTAACACATATGGCATTTTAAGGCTTTGGAGATATGATCATGAAATTTAATTAACCTTTTTAATTAAGGAAGACATTATTTGTTCCTCGCAGCAAATGAAGTCTTTCAGACATATATAATATAAAACTAAAAGATAAAGAAATTTTGGTTTAAAGTCACTTTGATGCTTAAGTTATGAAGGAGCATTTATATTACCATGGATTGGATCATTGGACCCTGTAATTGGGCCAAACTATAAAATTGTTATCAATATTGTTTCTTTCTTTATGTGCATTAAATTTAAACATTACATTTAAAATAACTACATTAAAACATTACATTTAAAATAATTTAAACATTACATTTAAACATTGCATTTAAAATAATTAAATATAAGGTAAATATCTAAAGAACAAATTTAAGACAAGCCATATCCTAGCATCCCTCACTTTGAAGATGTATCTAAATAATTTAATGTGAATCTTGAATAAATAGAATGTTTGTAATGACAAATACATTTACATTCTAGGGCTATCTGAAAAAAGAAAGCTTAAAATATTGGCCAGCTCATAATAAATAAGCTATTGAGTATCTTTTTATATCTATATGGTCCCAGAAACATGTAATAATAAACAAAAGAGAGAGTGTTTATGACATATGTAATGCATATAAAGCCAAAGGAAGTCTGCAAACAATGGAATCAATAATCTTTGAACATCAATTTCCATTTTTAGATAGTAGCCTGGTAGAAGAGTTAAAAAAATGGAAGCAGATAGGGCAATGAGGAATCCTTTATAGTTGTCTACTTTAGGATATTTTAAAGATGAATTTGAGAGATAGTGCATCAATATTACCTGGGAATTTGCTAAAAATCCAAATTTTAGTCCGGGGCTTCTCCCTCAGGTTTACATTCATCTATGCTTAATAAGACTGCCATGGGATTTTGATGTCACTAATTTGTGAAAGTCACTATTCTAATGCAGGAAAGATGGCTTGAGAAGTATGGTAGCTATAGAAATAAAGAGAATTAAATAGATTTTGTGTCTAAATTAGTGCAATAATAAATACCACAATATCAAAATTTTAAGCCTAACAATATCCTGATTCAAGTGAATACTGTTAAATAATTTCTTTTAACAAAAGTATTCAAGGTTGCCTGGTAGTATTTTACATAGTATACCTACTTATATATAGTATACAGTACAAACTTATGTATATGTATACAAAAAAGTGCACATAATAATCTACCATGTATATTATAGGTACACACATGCATATTTAAGAGAAGTAATATCGATGAATTTATTTCTTGTAGTCTTAATTCAAGCAATTATTTGACAGAGTCAGTTCTATTAGGTAGAAATGGACAGTTACTGAAGCTGTCCTCAAAATTCTGTAGACCATAATCACACTCATGTTTAACAGTACCTACTCTGGATTCCTGAATACTAATGGGGGCCATGTTAACTGATTCAAAGGTACTCCTTGGAAGAGTCATGATGTTACTTACTTGATCTAGAACATAAATTAAATTAATTTTATAATAAAACTTGAACACTATAACTTATGTGAAGCCTCTTAATAAAAAGGGTTTCATTCAAAGTTTATGTCTACAGTGTCTTCAACCTCCAATCTAAGGCTATTTGGCTTCTGTGAACAGTGACAAATGAAGGTCCAGACAGTAAATTCCTCAACATATTAAGAAAAACACAAACAATCTGGTGGTAGATTGTCAGAATGGGCATTATGATTATGAAAGGTGTGAATGGGTTTTTGAAGGAAAGATAGGCGTGAAATAGGTAGGAAGAAGCTATTGTGCATAGTGAGACCTGCAATTACTGAGAGGAAGAGAATAGCATCACAGTACACACAGGCACTTCTGGACTCCAAGGCTGAAGCCCTTCTAAAGTGGATCACTGTTTCTGGAGGGAGTGATCTGGACAGGCTTATACTGTTAAGGTGGACCTATAGTTTCAAAGGGAGTATAGCTGTATCTGTCTAGCTCTTGGGTTCTTATTTAGGGGCAAGTAAGATTGAAGCCTACTAAACAGCAAACAGCAAGCAATACAGAATGGACAAATGTGTTTTTATTAGAAAGAGTAAAAGAAAAGCTCTCCAGAGCTTCTGACTCCAGAGAGTCAGAGAGGGGGAATTCCATAAGGTGGACATCATAGATGGTTAGCTCCATTGGTTTTTATACAGCTTTGGGGCTCAGAAAGCAGGGACGCTACTGGTTGCAGGTAGGCTTTTGATGTCCTGAGTGCAAACTACTTCATTTGCATCTTATTTCCTCCAAGGTCTCTCTCATTTAGTTAAGGACCTATTCTTTGTCTCTTGCATTTCATTAGGCCCTGATATCCTTTCTGGAATGCTAACTCACTTAGGCCAGGAATTTTAGTTCACTTTAACTAGTTAGGACCTGTACCCTAACTGCCTAAATTCTCCTGTCTTCTGGCTTTAGGGGGACCTAGTGAAGGGGATATTTCTGTAAGCCTTTAAAATACTTTCAGTTGGCTTTTCATTATATAACTGTTATATTGAGTACATCACTTGATGGATATATGGATAATTGATTGAAATAAATCGTGAAGAGTATTTTGTACATCTAGAATAACCCAAGTCGTTTATGAATTACAATGAATTGAAAAATAAATAAATGTTGTCTTAGTCTGTTTTCTGCTGTTGTCACAGAGTATCCTAAACTGGAAAGATTAAGAACAATAAAAATTTATTGTGTTCTTAGTTCTGGAACCTAGATAGTCCAAGAACATGGTGAGGGCCTTTGTACTTAATCATAACATGGCAGAAGGGCAAATGAGTAGATAAGAGGCAGCAAAAGGAAAGCAAGATGGACAAACCTTCTTATCAGAAAACCACTCCTGTGATATCACTCCTGTGATAAGCAGCATATCCCTGTGACAATGCTATCAATTTATTCATAAGAGCCACCTCTTAAAGGACCCCTTCTTAATATTGTTACAGTGACAAGTGAATTTCAACATGAGTTTGTAGGAGAATCTTGAACCATACCACATGCTTATTGGTTGCAGTTTGGTAAAATGACAGTAAGTAGAAAATTCCTTGAGGACATTGTGATATCGTGCTTTTCTAAAAATAAACTTCAATTACATCAGCATTAGGAACATAGAGATGGGGTACTTACAGTTATAAATTTGAAAATTATTTATATAAACAAAAACAATATTTCTTCATTGCATTGATAGAAACTATATAATTCTAAAGTCCTTTACAGCTTGAAAATTCTATAGGTTAGTTTCATGCGGATATTCATTTTGATGAGAGAAGAAAAGGTATGTTAGTATATAAATATTATAATTCTCTTCTGGCTCATAATGAAAATATAATGCTATAGAAGCAATGGATTTGGGAAGATATTTCCATAAAAAGACAAATGTCTCTTCACCTAATCAGGTTTGCTTTATGGACTTCTTTTAAGAAAGGAATCTGCCACCTCACCCCAGAAAGAATGGCTGCTATAATGAAATCAACCAATAACAAATGCTGGCGGGACTGTGGGGAAAGAGGAACCCTTCTCCACTGCTGGTGGGAATGTAGACTGGTACAACCATTGTGGAAATCAGTATGGAGATACCTCAAAGAACTAAGATTGGAAGTCCCATTTGACCCAATTATTCCCCTGCTGGGTATCTTCCCTACAGAATTAAAAGGATCCTACTACAGCAATATATGTGCACCCATGTTCATAGCAGCTCAGCTTGTAATAGTAAAAACATGGAAAAAGCCCAATTGCCCATCAACTGGAGACTGGATAAAGAAGATGTGTTTTTTGTTTTTTGTTTTTTTTTAATATAAAATGGAGTACTACTCAGCCATAAAGAATGAGAAATTATAGCTAAATGGATGACATTGAGGTGTTATTCTTAAGTGAAATAAATAGGACACACATTTTTAAATACTCAATAGTTTCTCTAGTGTAAGAAACTGAAAGTGTAAATAAGAACTAAAATGTAAGGCAAAGGGGAAGGGTAAATGGGAGGGGTATGGGAAAGGAAAGAAGGGAATGGAATTAATATGAGAAGATGAAAAAATGGAAACAAAGTCTTTGTAAATAGGAATGGAGGAGTTGAAGTGAGGGCAGGGGAATCAGGAAAAAAATAAGAACCAAGATAGATTACATAAAGGTACAAATTTTCAATGATGAATGTCATTATATATACCTAAAATGTGCCAATAAACTTAATAAAAGAAAAGAAAAGAATCTGGCCATAACATCTAATTTACATTTCCTCGAGACTGTCACGTTTTGGTAGTATGGTTGTCTAGGATGGTAGTGTATTTCTGTTCATGACTCATAGGTACTGCATTGTCAAATGGGCTTTGTATATATTTTACTTTGTTATCCATTAACTTTTCTGATAGCATGATTTCTCAGAATCCTAAGGGCATGGACTAAATAAAATGAGGAAATCAAAATTAACAAGGAAACATGAAATTATATATGCAAAAGTTAATGCAAAAATATCAGTAAAAATATTTTCAACCATTTAACAAATATTTCCTGAGCATCTGCTATATGCTAGGCCCTGCTCTAATCCACAAGATACAGCAGAAAATAAAACCTAACAAAAATTCCTGTCCTCTTGGAATTCACATATAGTTACTTGAATGTTAAAAGTTTTAGGAAATAAGCTTCATAGTTGAAACTCTTGATTCAGAACATTTTTCCCTTAAGTTTAGGCTTAATTATATCACTAAGTGAATAGAGTAGCCCATTTTACACCTTAGCCTTCAAATCTTACAACATGAAAAATATGTTTCTGCACAAAATGTTCACATGTGTTCCTGAAACAAATGGTGTGTGATAAAAAAGCTCATTTGCAGATTGTTGCTAATTGTGTCTCTTACTTATACTTTTGTTTCATTTCTTGTGAATTACAGTGGTAAAAAATGATTATACATTTCAAAGAAGAAAAATTTACTGCCTGGATGCAGTGAAATTTAATGGTCTTTCCTTGTGTAATGTTTTATTATTGGTTCCAAAAGATTAAGACAACTTTCATGATGGAATTGTGAATAATTATTCACATGTGAAGCAAAGTAAGAAGGGATTAGAATCTTATTTAAGGGATACAACAACTATCAGTCATTGTAAATAAAGCATATCACTAGAAAGCAACACAAGTGCTGATTACCACCCTGAAATATTATCATAGTCATCCCTGAAATGCTATCTTTCTTTCTTAAATGGCTCTGAAAATTTTGAGACATTACTTTTTCTCTCTTTATTAAGTGGTTAGAAAATGGATCTTTGTTAATGCATTTTCTTATTGCCACATATAGCAATCATCTTAGGAAGATGCTGTCTTAAAATAGTCTTTGAATAGCAATGTTTCACTCATCGCATTATGGGTCTGGTGCTCAGGTGCTGTGAATGTTGGCTGCTGACAACTGATGGCTGCCCCCTTCTTTAGGTACCACCTCAGACCAAAAGGGACTGGGATGACTGCAGCCCTCCCCAAGCACCTCTAGGACAATGTCCTTAGCCATAAATTGCTAGCATTCAAACACACAGGGCTGGCCTCATATTTGGACTGATTTTGCAATACAATTTAGGGTCTGCAGCTTCCTGGTGGAATCAAGGAGAAGCCATTTCCCCCCAAAAGTCCATTTTTGTGTCTGGCTTCTATTCTACTCTGCCTGCCCTGGCATCTTCATGCCTTTCTCCTGAGAACATTCCCCCAGAGAAATTTCTGCAATAAGAATGTCCATTTCTCTTCCCAAGAAACCTGATCTGAAATGTGATCAATTTTAGATGGAATGAGGGTACTGGACAAGAAGGCTTCACTGCTTCCATGGCTTTACTGGCTCTTTAAATCTGCAACTGCAGCTGATCCCTAAAAGAACTCCCAAGCAAGAGCAGGTAGGGGTGCAGCTCTCATTCTCTTAACTTCCAATTTGCTCCTTAGTCACTTGATTAACCTTTTTCCCTTGAACCTTTAATGCCAGATTGAAAAATTGACTTCAGTGTACCCTTCTGCTGCTCTTTAGCCCATTGCCTGTCCCTTCTTGTACACTGAATTCTGCACAAGAGCTTCAAGCTCCTTCAGCAGTGCTAGGTTTTTCATTTTTCTCACCTGTACTCTTGAGGATGTATCTCTTCACATAGCTTTGATCTAACTCCCCAGGAATGTAAAGGAGAGAAGATTGAGATATGTTTTTTATTGGTTAAATTAAGGATAAAAGAACATTGTATTAGAGCAAAGTTACAAAATCATGCAAATGGTCTATGGAGAAGACGCAGCGATACTCAAAGGATCAGGAAAGGGGAAGGATCCTTTGGGACAGGCCCACTTTTAGAATATTAAGCCGAGTACTGCAGAAGATAAAAACTGCAGAAGCTCAGGAAACAGGATGGAAATCTAGGAAGAATCCTTAGCAGAAGATTTTAAATTCAGGCAAGATAGTTGTGGCTCAGAAAAGTGGTGTACTCTCTTTCCTCTGCTGTTTCCCTACCTAAAGCTAAATTATTAAGAGAATATCTGCTTTCTACAAATCTTTATTAATTTATATAATATATTTAGAAAATGAATAATTTTCCCATTCAAAGGATTAAAAACTCTTAAAACTAATAAGTGAATAAAACAAAAAATGAATCAATATTTTATGTATCCAATGCACATATTTTTCTCCTTGTCCATTAGCAAAATGTTTTTTGATTGTTTTTATGGTTTTTGTTTCTGATATTTTGTTGTTGTTGTTGTTGTTGTTGTTTGAAAAAAAGGGAGACTTGTAGGAATGGCCTGGTGTCAATGTGATTCTATTATCAGAATATAATAATATAAAATAGTACCTAATTATGTATTTACTGTGCCAGGGACTGTTTTAAATATTTTACATGTCATAGCTGATTGAATCTACATACCAAACCTAAGAAATAAATGTTACTACTTTTTTTTCTATTTTAGAAACAAGGCAAAAAAAAAGAATAGAGGGATTAAATTTACACAGCTTCTATGAGATGAAGCCAGGAATAGAACCTGAGAATCAGAAGATGTAGCAAAGTTCAGGCAGCTATCCTAAATATCACTTCTTCCTCTGTCTTTACAAGATTAATTTTAGTTGGAAATGAAAGGGCTGATTGGCAAGGAACTGACCCATGGAAGGTGCTGTGTGCAGCTTCTGAGTAGTGATTAAAGGAAAGGAACACTAGCCCACTTCCTGTTTCCTGGATAGGGTGGTTGAGCTGAATTACCTGCTTTGGATTATAAAGAAAACACTGTGTACAAGGACGGCAGAGAACTGAAATGATACAGTCCAGATTCCAGTAGTTGTAGATCTATATTACCAGCATTGGGGAATCCAGACTCTTAGATGCAAGTAAAACAAACTTCTATTTTGCTTGAGGCATATTTGTTTTTGGAAATTTCTTCAAACAGCCCGTCTTATAGCCTAATATAGTCAGAGAAGCAGAATAACACACTAAAAAGAAGCAGTAGACAGGCTATCAGGAGACTGGAAAGCTAGACATTGTGTGGAGACAAAAATGGAAGTGTGGCTATAGACAAATAATGGAATTAAGGATAAAATAAATAAATTAGAATAGAGTTAATGGAAGGTTCTTTCTAATTGCAAAGTGCTGTAAAATTATTCAAAATATCAGTACAAATAACTACTCAGACAATATCATTTAATAAATGTAGGGACTTCAGTGGATTATACCTTCTGTATCAGGATGTTATTTATGAGGCTAACATCATCTACGTTATTTAATTATTTACATGGAATTTGATTCTGTTTCTACCAAGTTGATTTATGTATATTCGTAAATTTATTTTTGGCAATGAAATGAACATACTGTGTAAATATTGTCAATCACATCAAAGGATTTCCTTGAAAACTCCCAATTTTCCATTTATCTCTAAAAATAGGGAAACTAAATTCATTGCTAGTATATTTTTAGTATTTAAACATTTCTTCTACAATTTATATATAATCACCACATACTTTCTTCTATACTAAAAATTATCAATATTGACATTTTTTAGGGGGGAGCTACCGGGGATGACGTAAGTTTTTTAACTAGTTGGAATAAATGTGAGAGTCTTGTAGTGCAGAAACTCCCAGAGGACAGGGTCTAATCCCTGTTTCCATCACTGTTTTATTCTCTAAGTGCAGCAATTTTGTTGGCATGTTGTAGAAATTCCATATATATTTATTGAATGAATAGATGAATTACTATAACTGCTTTACTTTGACAGATGATTAACATTAACTTCCAAGTATATCTATCCACACTCAAAGTTCTTTGGAAAAATGATCCTAAAATGTAATACTCATTTCATTAACACAAGTGTTTACATTTAATCATTCAAAAATGAATTCATTTTAAAAATTAAGTGACTTTGTTTTATTTTTCTCCTTCTTGTTGATTTTTTAATTCCTTACCATCATGAATCTTTAATCTTAATATTCTATTTTCATCTTGCATTGTTTTTAATTTCCAATTTTTCCTCTGATCTCAAAGGCCTTGGGAATTCATGCTAAGCCTTACATCTGCCCAATTTATGTAAATATTCTAAATTATTCTCTTTTCTTTAGCCATCACTCGGAAAGAGAAGTTCAAATATTTACTTTGCTCTGTTGAATGATGCTTACACCCATAGGACTCACAAGAATTCAAGAGACTGCTACTAATGCTAGTTCATCTGCATCCCATCACCCATGCTAAATTGTGATATTTCAGAGACTTTCCCTCCTTCTAAGAAAATGGAGAATTATCATGGTCTGAAAAGCTCTTAATACTCTTCCTAAATAAAGGAAGCTAAATTTTATGAAAAGAGAATGAAATGCTTTTTATTTTCAATGTGGGTTGCATATTACACATTACATATATAATATGCAAACAAGCTTTCTATGTAGTATGTGGATTTTGTTAGACAAAAAATTTTTTCCAATCCAGATATTTTTAATGTTCAGGAAAGGGTGAGTTGAACTTCTATTTCCTGCATATCAGTTCACAAGAGTAACTCTTTCAACACCTGTGAAGCAGTAAATGAAATATTGACTGAGTTACTTGTCATTTAATTTGCAATGATTTCAGGGCTTTTCAAGGCCCCAGAAAGGCATTGTGCATAATTCAATTGTATCCTTTCTTGTAATTTGAGGATGTAAGACTACAATTCACAAGTTAACTAGAATACAGAAAGGTTAATGAAGGCTTTGAAAACTAATTAGTAAATAAATATCGTGTCATGTCTGATTAGCTACTCAGCGTTTTCTTGCTAACCATTTTTCCTTGCATGTTTTGTTAAACTTTATTATTAAATATTCTATAAGTTTTCATTTTATTTTACTTTATAGTTCTTAAATGGACACTGTATAACTGTTACTGGACTTGTACATTTCACTAGTGCCAAATTATATTTAGGAATTAGTCTACCTTAATGATATTCTTTAGAAGCTTTGAAAAACAACATTCATTCCCTGTTGTACATATTATTTTTCCATCTAATAAAGAAAGGTTAGTTCTGAGTAAAATTTTGGTTATGCTTAATTTTTAATCAGAGCATCTGGTTCTATAATCAGACTAATGTCTAAATAAAATTCTTATGACTCCTATATTAACTCTGTTTTTTATACTTATGAACTAAGTAATGACTTCACTTGTCAGCTAAATATTTAAAATTATTTTACTGCATTTGAAATTCTTGAATTAAGAAGACAGATAAAACTGATGACCTTGAACATTCTTAAAATTTATATCTTAGATCCCAAATTAGGGCTGGAACACAACTCTGATGCTCAAGATTTTCAGAAAATAGGTGAAAAAAGATGATTTTACAAGGCCAGAAAAAGAGGTTATCAGGTCCCCCAAATTTCAGCTACTGATGGGCTATCATGGCTATTTGAAAAGGAGTATACATTTCCATACATCCCTCTACCCAGTTACTTATTAAGACATCTGGAATTATTCTTTACCATTTCTACTTCTTGTACCTGTCCATGTTTCACTGTAACCTATTGGTTTTAACATGAAAATTATTAAAAGTCAGTGTTTTGACTTTCCTTTGTCTTTATGGCCATTGGCCCAAACAATGTAATAACTCCTCAGGACAAGGTCAGTAGTCTCTTGATTGATCTTTTCACTTGAACTTCTAGAATACATTTTTCACCCATTAACTAGATATTGCTATTGAAATCAGAAATCACATTACATTAACCTGTTAAATGGCCTCAAATTGTACCATTATATATTGAATAAAACCTAAATTCCCTGACTTTCTAATCTACCTCTTGTAACTGTTTAACTGTCTTATCTACGTTTTATTCCTGGATACCTTAATTTGTCTTTGTTTCCTTAAATAGACCAGGGTTTTATTGTTGTTGCTTGCATATGAGTCCTTTTCAGTCTCAGAACTAATGCAGTTTCATTGGCTATACTGTTTTCTCTTCAAGCCTTGCCCATTCTATAAATCTCAAGTTTATTTCCTTAGGGAATTCTCAGACTTCTTCAGTCTAAGACTACTTCCTAAAAATTCTCTTGTCTTGTTTTGTTTTGGATCATTTGTTTTGGTACTCACACATTTAATCTTTGCAAGGGCACTTATTTTTAGCTTTTATAAAGTCTGCCATTCCCTAAACTCCATAAAAACATTGACTATGTCTATGAGTACACTCAGGGCTTACACAGATGTGTGTTGGATGTTCCAAATATAAATTTTCCAAAGCGATTTATTGATTCATTTTCTAAAATTTAAATATATTTAACATGTGTGGTTTTTTAGACTAAAGGGATTTGAAATGGGGTGTAAAATGTGAGGATTCTTTGAAGCAATTGATTATATGAAGTATATCTTTAATGATATCTTCTTTAGTAAGTAGTTAATAATTGAGCTTTGTTGAACTTTCCAAAATCTTGCCAGGCAACGTGTCATTAAAACAAATATAAATGAATTAGAATTTATTGCAGGAAGAGTTAGCACCATGATGACAAGTCACCCAACAGTACCTCAGAAGCAGAGAATCAAAATGTTTTTATATAGTTTTCAGCTCAAGAATCATGTAATGTGGTTTTTTTCAAGGCATGCAACTCATTGGCATTGGAAGGTTTATGACACAGCAATTAAAGATTGAGGGACTTAACAAAGCCAATGTCTTGATAAAGAATTTTAACAAACAAATTGTTTATGGTAACTGACCTGTTTGTCCAGGTGAGAAAAAAGCTGTCTTCATAATAAGATCAACAGGAATTGTGTAAAATGAAACAATAAGTTATTTATTATTTTACAGTCTTACTATTTTTAGGAAAACTTTTCTCTTACAAGCCATTAAGTCATGCTGACACAAGTGAATTTAGCTAATGGTGGTATTATTTATGTCGTATTTGGTGGGGTAGTTACAGTACTTCTACAGAATAATAATATTATACTACAGGAAATTATTTTGGTATACTTTTGCAAAAGTGACCAAGAGAAAATAACAGTTCCAAAATATATTGGACTAAGAGAAATTTAGAATAGAGAAAGAAAATATGTACTAAAATAGACTTTCCAATTTAGGCCATGTGAATTACTCAAAGGATATTTGAAAAATATTGCTTCTAAGAAGTTGCAAGGTATTTTGGTAGACTCTGTCCCCAAATATATTGAAAAACATTGAGTTAAATGTGACTAAATGGGTGTAACCCTCCCTTTCAAGGCATTTCAGAGCCTTTAGTATCTCAAAGTACATTGTGAGTTTCTGCAGTGTGATAAAACAAAGAAAATTTACCAAATTTATTTGACTAAGGTACTCTTACATTGTGATTAATCTCCTAGCACCAAAAATGATGGAGTCCATTTGATGAAATGTTATATAATTCTGTTAAAGAATTATATAATATAGAGAAGTTATACAGATACACTTTTTAATTTCAAAACCATGTATGAAAATGTCTAAAACCAAGAATATTTGAAATCACATCAGAATGTGAGTAATATTTTACAAAGATTACTTTCATCATACCTTTGGGAACAAATAGAATACTAACATTTAATAGACTTTTCATTTTGCATATATATATACATATATATGTGTATATATACTGAAGTTAGATTCATATAAACTTGATTCTTTCTTGTATAAAGCAAAAGTCATACTGGCTGTGAATGTATGCTGCAAATATGTAATGTTTTCAGAGAAATATCAAAACATAAGGAGTTAATGATAATTTTGCATGTAAAGTGGATGGTCTTGTAATACCTTGATAATATTCACCATAGAATTTGTGATATATATTCTAGCTTAGCCTTTTCCAAGGAGCCTAACCACACCCAAGCTAATATCCTTGTCCTTTAGTTAATTCATAAGCAAAATAAATGATGTGGAAAACTTCTGAGAATGAAATTGCTTAAAATATCTGGTAAAAAAATAGTGTTTTGCAAATTCTAGTAATAAATGAAAAATTTAATTACCAAACACAGACTTCAAAATTTTATTTTTAATTTTATCCAATCAAAAAAATTCAGTCTACTACCAACCTGAAAGGATCCAACAAAGTTTGATATTATTTGGATTATGAAAGCATAGTTCATAGATGAAAATTTGTGATATTTCATATCATATGGTATAATAGTTTTAGGTCTTTACTATGAGTAAACCTAAACTTTCATTCTTATGATTTACCTGAATTATCAAAGCTATGTAAATCCCAGGAGTGGCAATACAATAAGATACTTGTATTCTATTCACCTGCTGCTTTGGTCACTCAGAACATATTCTTTCCTCACTGATTGGAGCTGAACACAATATGATAACTGAGGAAAAAGAATTCTTATCAGTGGTACCCATTCTACCCCACAGCCTTTTGATGAAGTTGTTGAGGTAGAGACTTAATCTGTAGTCATGTACTTGTAACTGAAGACATGACCAAATTTGTCATCAGGCTGTAAGAGTTATTAGCAGGGGTTGTGCTCATAATTCCCAGTGCCACTTAAAAAATAAAGCACTATCTTCAGCTAGTTGAGGGATCATGTGAAGGAGACATGAAATAAGAAACGCAGGTGCCAGGCAGGGGTCAAGAGATTTCTTCTGCCAGAGAACAGCTGTAGATGGAAGGAAGAAGGGGAAAAAGAGCAAATTTATGCCCTGGATGAAATTAATATAAAGCTCTAGTTTTAGCCAGATGGTGTGATTTCACAACTTGCATTTTATAACACTTGGTTTGGTGGTAAAATGGTCAATTTCTGTACCAGATCATACTTGTAAATTCTCTAGCAAAGTGTCATTTTTTCATGTAAATACTTCCAAAGCAAAACTTATTTTTAGCATCAACTATAGGAAAGAAGTCATGGGCATCTTCTTTTGGAGTAGCTTATGCAACTGCTTTCTACAAGAACTGAAAAAAGAAAAAAAAATTAAACATCCAAAGATGTGAATAAGGAACATTTCACTAAGATGATTGAATTAGTTTGAAGCTAAGATATGACCCTGCATGGATGCTTCAAAAGTTTGATTATGGTTTGAACTGTGATCCCTTAAAGATGTTGTAGCTGCAGATATTTCATTCCTCAAGGAACTGTTTATTGGGTGTTATCTATATGGCATCTACTATTATTTACCTTAGTTGAATGGTACTGAACCTGGTGAAGTTCATGTTTTATATGAAAGACAGAAAAATGTTCAATAAATAATGGAATGTTTCTGCAAATGAAAACTATGTCATAGAGATTAAGAGAGCTAGAAGACTCTGCCTTATGGTATTTTGTAAATGTTAGGAAATATCACTAGAAGGTAACATTTAAGCAGATACTGGAAGTAAGTAAACAACTTTCATGAGATACTAGCTGTGTTTTAATATTGAACTTAATCATTGGGAAATAGATATGTAAAAGTGAGATAACCCATCCTCAACATTATTTGTGTCTTTCATGTGAGTGTTAGGAGCATGTTGGTATTATATGGATTGGTTTGGACCAGGTAGGCTGAACATAGGAACCAAGGACTGAGGATCATTATTCCCAGATGATCAACCAAACTTATTGGATGCTAATCAATGAAGGAAAAATGAATAGATGTAGGAAGGTAATTACCACTGTCTATTAAACTATTATGATAGTCTTTATATACCATTAATATGAGTATCTCATTAGTCAATACTATTTATATCTATCAGGGTTCTCCAGAAAATTAATACAACAAATATATGGATGGATAGATACATAGATAGATAGATAGATAGATATGTATATATGTAAAAATGAATATTTTTAAGGAACTGGCTCACAGTATCGTGGGAGTGGAGAAATCATCTGTAGAGTAGCCTGTGGGCTGGAAAACTCAGGCTGGTGTCCTGTGAGGCAGAATGTTTTCTACAAAAACCATTCAATTATGCTTGAAAGGCCTGCAGTTGATTAGATAGGCCCATTCATATTATCAAGGGTAATCTTAAAATCTATGTTTCTTCTTTTTTTTTTTTTTTTTTTGGTACCTGGGATTGAACTCGGGACCTTCCGCTTTCAAGGGATGTGGCAGAACCACTGACCTAAATCCCCAGGCCAGTAATCTTAAAATCAATTGATCATAAATGTTAAACAGAGGTACAATATATGCTGACACCAACACCTAGATTTGTGTTCAACTAAATAACGTGGCACTACAGACTAGTCAAACTGACAAGAATAACCATAGCAATGTTTTAAACAAATCTGCCTATCTATTAAACACAGGTATTTTAATTAAAAATTTGTATTAAAAACAATTATGTTCATGTATATCATGTAATCTAAACACAATGCAATGAATAATACTGAGGGTGATATCTATTTGTCATACTTTATAGCCACTAAAAGTCATGCTACTATTATGTAGGAGGAGAAGGGAAAGATCGTGAAAATTATTTGTTGATTTTTTTTAGAGAACTACATCTTTATTAGCTTTCATGAAAGTCAATATTATATGGCATATATTTTATTTTGTATAAAAATATGCAATAGAATGTTTTTTCCAAAAATTTGAAATCTATTTCTGTGTGAAATACTACAAATGTCTTTTGAGTAGGAAGTAGTTTGGATAAATTTCTAGTAACTCATTTGCTTAGGGTAACAGTTATTTTGAGAAGAAAAATGAAGAGAAGTCAACAAATTTTCATGAGCCAAATGACAAATTATTGAAAGCAAAACTTATCAGCTATAAGATGACATACTGTGACAGAAAATGTATAAATTTTAATAGCAATCTAGAGCTGTCCATAAAGTGAAATGTAAATGATAAAAGTATAAAAGTGACTACTCTTTAGTAGCAATAATCTTTCATTTGCAGATCTGGGTTTTTGGCTTCTTACTCTGGTTGCTAGGCTGTGAATATAGTGATACCCATCTGAGATGCAAGATCTGTTAGGCTTTTGGTGTTTGATTTCTAAATATAAAAAAATGTAGGCATACAATTTTTATCAGTTTCTTACACAATTTTTCTGTTGAGTGACTATGTAGGCTACCAAATCCATAGTTACGACTTGTCATTGAATAACATCTTAAAAGAATAAGCAATAAAATATGTTTGGTTTCTTTTCTATATGATTTATAATCTATACTATAGGCTTTTTTGTTCTGAGTAAATATTTTAGTGATGTGAAAAATATCCAGTATGTGACTTCAAAGTAAGTCTAGGGATCTATTTACCTGGCAGTTGCCAGAAGAGTTAAATGATCAGTTTTTAATTTTATGAATGAACTGTAAAAGATAAATGAGAGTGGTTATATTCTAGAGTCAGAAATGTATATATGTAAGGTTGCTATTTCAGTTTGGAATGTGAATTGTTGGATAAAAGAGTACATGTTTGTTGATGCAGCAACTGGATGATGGTGTGTGTGTGTGTGTGTGTGTGTGTGTGTGTGTGTGTGTTTCTAGAGATAGAATATAGAATCCAGGAGTGTTCTACTACCAAACTACATCCCTGGGCCATTTTAAAATTTTAATAATTTTTTAAAATTATGAGAGTGTCTCACAAAGTTGCTAAAGCTGTCCTCAAACTTGTGATTTTCTCGCTTTAGCTAGTAAAGTAGCTGAAATTACAGTCATGCACCACCATCTTCATCACTGGATTATATCTTCACTGTACTTGCACATACATGAATCCATATGATATCATTGTGTAGACTAAAAGCACACATACATACACACAGAAACTTAGGAAATAAAAATTATAGATTGTATCAATGCCAATTAATAACCTGATTATAATACCGTATTACCATTTTGGAAATTGTTATCATTGGAAACAATAGGGTGAAGTTTACACAATTCACTGTATTCTTAAAACTGCCTGAGAGTCTACAATGATCCAAACAAAATTTGCAATTAAGACATTGGTCACTGATAAGATCTACTCCAACAGAGATAGAAAATTCAGGCTGACACTCAGATGAAGATGACACTCTGGGCAAAGGGCAATCCCATTCCCAGAAATAAAAAGATAAGGAGAGAATAAACTGGAGGAAAGCTTTTGGTAACTATAAGAGCTGTCCACTGATGAGGGAGAGGGAGAAGTTTCAACTGATGACATTGGGTTTAAATGCATCAGAAAAAGTATTTTGAGCCATGAGACTGTATAAGATTGCTTCCTTCCATTTAAGACTAATCTTTAAGGCTTCTAGCCCTGTCTGGAAAAGAATGAAAATATTACCCTTGAAAACTCACAAAGCTCATAAAAATGGTATAAAATATCCTTTAGTATTTTCATTGAATCATCCATTGTCCATAATAAAATTGTCTGTGATGGATGACATTTCCTCTCTTCTCTAGCCAAGAGCCTTTTAGAAGGATTTCATCTACAAAATTCAGTTTTTAAGAACTAGACTTCAAAATTCAGTAAAGTTGAAAGCTTTAAGTTCTAATCATTGATCCTCAGTTTCTGAATTCACAACATTTCTCCAAGCTACTATTTTGTAATACAAAATGTATTTGAATTTACAAAGACCAAAGAGAGATATTGGCTTAAAATTAATCATAATAGTGGTAAAAGGTTTATAGATTTAAATTTAAATGTTCAATTAAAACTACAGAGAATACTATTTAACTTTATCTCTGATTAATAAGATACGTAAAAATGTCTGTTGCCTAGTAAATCCTCATGCACTTAAAGGCGACTTCCTGGAATAAAAGTATTAATTACTTTCTTACATTACTGGATTTTATGTTGAGATCAACAACAATACAATGAGTTAACAGAAGACCTTTGAAAAGAACACAGAGAAATTTATCATTTTACTCATGTATTGCAGTTGCCAAATAATGTACATGTTTCCTTAAAGATATTTTTATCATATGACATGAGTTTATATTCAGAATCCCCTCCCTAAGGCATGGTTAGCTCTTCGTGAATTAAATTATGTTAGTTAAAAGTTTGTTTTTAATGAGTTTGTTGGTTAACCAAAATATGCAATTAATTAGAATACCTCTAATTTCTTTCTATCTTAAATCAAAGGTCTGTGTGTGTATGTGCACGCTTGCACAAGTGTATGTGTGTGTATGTATGCTTTTGTTTATATTATAATGCTTAGAAAAAATTATATGTTGTGTTTTTTTTAATGTTCAGCCCTGGAGACTAAACCTAAGGGCTCATACATGCTACCCACGTGCTCTACCTCTGAGCTATAACCTGGGTTCCTATATAAAATTATAAGTGTAATTTTTAAAGTTTTTATTGCTTTATCTTTTAGAGAGAGAGAGAGAGAGAGAGAAGCAGTGAACAAAAGGAGAATAAAAGAATAGGAGACACATCATGATATGATACTTACCTAGTGGATTCTTTTCAGCTGTAAGGATTCCAAAGAAATAGCTTCCAAATATATAGTTATTTTTGTGTCTTAGATGTTATATTATGATCATAATGTTTTTAAAAATGAACATTATTTTCTAATACTAATAATACTGTTTAATAATCTCTACTCTATTTTATTAAATCATCAAATAATGAATTCTGAAGTGGAAAAGACATTTAAAAAGTGTTTCAAATTTTTTTACTTGTATTTATGCTGGAACCATAGGAAAATGTATTATGTTGTTTTCTCATTTCTCAACTATTGGTATTTTTATTGCACCTCCCTAGAAATTTTCCAGAAAGACTCTTTTCTTTTCTATTCAACAGTTGAATGAAGTAAACTCAAAGTTATATTTTTCATCTGTGACAAAAGTTGTTTTTTATAAGGTTTACCAAAATGAAACACTTTCAATCAATGTAAATATTCCTGTATTTTATAGGAAATATCTTATAATATCTTTGTAATATATTAGGATTATTTTTATTTGGGTCAATTTTAATATTCTTTAAGCTCTATATTTGATATTTTGTGTTCATGTTAATACTTATTATACATTCTTTATATTTCCTGTTATTAATAATCCCTGAAAAGGAATAAATTTTTATCCAACTTTATATTAAAAAGCAAATGTTTTAAAGGTGTTTCAGTTCTAAAAAGCAAAGCGATTTTGTATTCTTATCCTTTTTTATCAATTTTAATGTGAAATTTACTCTATGAATTATTACTAAAAATAATTTAGGCTTTCAAATAACTTGTAATATTCTATAAAAGTTCCCTTGCCTAAAGAAAATATTGCATTAAAAGTCACAAATATAACATATAGTGATCTGTGGTTATTAATCGTATTTTCTATTGCTATGGTATTCTATCTCATTTTACTCTGCACATTGACTATTCCTTCATTACATTTTTTTAATGTTGACTTTTTTTCCCAAAATTTATAGTTTAATTTAGCTTTCTTTGTTGGAATCCTCCCAATTGCAAATTTTTCCTCAACAAATAACTAAATTCTAATATTATATTGTTTTTCAACCATAGATATATATTTAACCCAGATGTCCTACTTTTGTTATGTATTTATCCCCTATTTTGCCAACTAATAAATTCCTGAGTTTAACTGAATGTGAAAGGTGATGCAAGGTTAGAATTCTAACTGATGACTAAATTATTCTTTTATTTTGGAGAGGAAAGCTCTAGTCCCCTACCAACATTTTTCTTTCCTAATGATCATTAGCCAGGTAAGTGGGGCTGGGAGTATACTTTTGGACAAATTTCTTTCTCTGTTAACTTAAAGGGAGAATTAATACCATAAATTGAGTAATTATTTTATCTTCAAGTAGATTACATGGACTGTTCTCCCTCAATTCATTGTTCTTTGTGGTTTTTGGGGGGGTTTTTTGATACTGGGGATGGAACTCCAGACCTTGTGCTTACAAGGCAGGCAGCAGAATCACTGAGCTAAACCCCTGTTTAAAACAATCCTGGGTTTCATTTTTGACATTTCTTTTCCTAGGAAAATTAGAAAAGAGAGTATGTCATAAAATCCAACTATAGAAATATAAGCTAAGAAACTATAATGCATCCATTCTGATCTCCATCTCTTCATCAAATAGTGATTAACAATTTAATTCTGTACATTTCTTTATATATGAAGTGTAATGTCCATTCACTGTACACTCTGAGACAGATACAGTGCTAAAAAATGAGGGTATGACTACTTTCAGAAATCTCATAAATGCTTACTCAAAGTTTTTAATTTGTTTATGAGTTAACTTTACATATATATCTCATGTGTTGGCACTTTTTAAAGGAGAGGGTCTGATGGCCTTTGTTTTGGACCATGTCTTAGTCATATTCTCGTTTCTGAGATGCAACACCTGACAGCCACGACTTAAAGGAGGACAAGTTTATTTTGGCTCACAGTTTCAGAAGTTTCAGTTTATGGTTGGCCAGCTCCAGGGCAAAAACCTCATGGTGGAAGGGTCAGTAGAAAAAAGCTGCTTATGTCATGGTGGCAATGAAGCAGAGCAAAGGGATGAGTTAGGGCGAGAGGCACACCTTCCAGGTACCAGTGACCTACATTTTCTTGCCAGATCCCAACTCCCAACAGCATATTCAGCTGCTGAACTCACCAATGGATGGATCCACCAATAGGTACAGCATCCCCATGATCCAAACATCCTCCCAAATCTCCACCTCTAAACACATGAGAGATCTGGGCAGCAATCCAGATCCAAACCATAACAAGCTATATTTTCCAGATAGGGGAATGGCTACGAATATTAGAGACAATATCTCCCTCATTACCAGAAGTAATATATTGTCTACTGTTCAATTTATTGAAGATCGTGTCTCTTTCTGCAACAAATGTTGGTCTAGTTTACTTTAACACCTTAAAATATTTAAGTTTCCTATATTTGAGGTTTCTTAGCTCTGATGCAAACCCACTGTGTGAGCAGCATTCATCTGGGTTTAGTTCTCCATCTTGCATCTTTGGAAACAAGGGGGACCCATGTGAACAGCAAGCTCACACTCCCTCCTATACCACGAAAAATAAGCTCTTTTGTTTCTAACTCAGGGGTATGATATCTGACAGTAACATCCTTACATTTTTGTCAGCCTCATTTATCACCTTACAACCACAGTTCACAGTTCATAAATATCTATTATGAAATTGTGGTAACAACAGTACTTTTTTGATAGAAATAAATGGTAAACTTTTTTGAGGTCCCTAACAAAGTTTAGAGCTAGAAAACATATTTGGCACCTTTCTTCATATATTGGAACCACAGATTGAATCACACTTCAGCAAAATGCGATAGTACGCCAGAGAAGAGACAAGGATAGCACGTGTACTTGGTGTACATGATCTTGGGGACAGCAATAGATATATACAGTAAGTTTGTAGATCCAAAAATTGAACATAAACTTAAATTTCTAAAAATGCATAGAATTGATGTTATTGTGCACAAGGAGTAGTGACCAAAGAAGAAGACAATAAAACAATAAAAGTGATGTTCTAGAAATCACAGGAATCAAGACTTTTAAATGCTCAACAATGATACCAAATTCCACAGAGGCCAAATTGAAGAAAAACTAAAGGCTTTTGCTTTCACTAATAGGAGAAAATTAGAAGTATTTCAATCAATTTCTATTGAGAGATAAGTGTAAATGGCTGAATAGAACGGATTAGAAATTGAATGATATCAGAGTATTCCTACAGAAAGATAAATCACGATTCATGCAAAAATAAAACAGATACTTATGACAGCCTTCATTTAATTTGCTAATTGAATAGAATCCAGAATGAAAGCATAGCTATTTCAAGGGAAATTTCAAAGGCCTACACAGGAATGCTGAGATGAATTTACAGATAAAACTCTAATCACTGTACACAACACAGCAATCAAATATATATCTGCCAGACACACTTTACACTTCTATAAGTATTCTACAATTTTCAGATTTATAAAATATCTTGTTAATGGTGAAAAAAACAGACAACACTGAATGTCCTACTCAAAACGACCCATGGTATTTTTTTTCTATTTCACTTTTCCCCATTATTTTCAGATAGACTATAAGGGAATCATAAAAGTAACTACTGAAGGAAGATAATTGGCTTTGACACTAAATTTGTCATTATTATTATCAAGTAGATAGTGAAGGAAAAATCAGGAGAGGTTATGTACAGTTGGCCCTCCATATATACAAGTTCCCCACTGGCAGATTCAACCAACTCCAGATTGAAAATATTTGGAAAACATTACACCCTTACTAAATATGTACAGACTTTTCTTTCTTGGAATTATTCCCTAAACAGTACAGTATACCAACTATTTGCATAGCATTTGCATTGTATTAGTTACTATAAGTATCCTAGAGATGATTTAAAGTATATGGAGGACTTACATAGCTTAGGTGCAAACATCATAGCATATTTTTATAAGGGGTTTGAGCATTTGTGGATTTTGATATCCTGGGGGTCCTAGAATGAATCTTCCATAAATATCAATGGACAACTGTATCTGTCAAGAATTAATTCAATTTTCAGTCAGAATTTCTTATCAACAAGGAGAGTTTGGATTGCAGCTTACTTGTGTCCAAACATTTTTTAAACCGGACATTTTTTTTCTGAAAATGAAAGATTCCTATGAATTCTAACATTGAATATAAAGGGAGGTCTTCTGTTTGAAGCAGTGGCCAAGACCCTAGGGTACTCTTCATTGACCACCTTCTTTACCTGCAGAGCCCTAAGGCATTTTCCAGAATCAAGATTTATTTCTTATATAATTTTAAGGTTGGCATATATTTCTGTCCTTTATTGTCTAATACCACATAATATTTTTCTGGAACTCTACTTATTTATACAATTTGAAGTTATATTTGGACCTATTATATTGTTGTATTATTTGCTTATAATTTCCATGATTGTATGCAACAGTGTAGCCCTATTATATGAAAAGGCTAAACACAATTCAAAACATAACTCATCCTATTTAATTAAAAATAAAAGAAAATATTTTCACATGAATAAATACAATTAGAAGAAGTTAAATGTATTTTACTTATTTTGTTTGGCACTATATTGAATAAGTTATCTTGAAGAAAAAAGTATTACGTGTGTAATTACTGATTTGATGAAGTGTATAGTCGCCTATCCCTTACTGATTGGACTATGTACTGATGAATATATCATTAGGCAATTTCATCATTGCATGATCATCACTAACTGTACTTATGCAAACCTAGAAGGTATGGCTTACTACCTATACTCTATAGGGTACATAAAATAACCTCTACTTTCTAGGCTACAAACCTGTATAGCATGTTATTGCATTGAATACTGTAGGCGATTGTAACACAATGCTGAGTGTTCTGTTTCATTGTTTTTTGTTTTGTTTTTCAGTACTGAGGATTGAGCCCAGGGCTTCACACTGATCTGCATCTCCAGCCTGTTTTTTATTTGTTATTTTGAGACAGGGCCTCACCAAGTTGCTCAGGATGGGCTCAAATTAGCTATCCTCCTGCCCAAACATAGAAAAGTTACACTGAAATACCAAGAGATAGGAAGTTTTCAGTTCCATCATAATCTTATGTGACTGCAGTCATGTTATTGACAAAATATTATTACATAGCACATAACTGTATTAAGATATATTGTTTATGCATTATTGAAATATTCTATTTCACTGAAGTTCCTGGTGTACATAGTACATATGTAGTAGGTAGTGGTTGAGAAAGACCATTTTAGAACTAGTGAAGAAAAAAAATGAGGCATTTTACAGAAAATTATTTTTCTTTTTTTTTTGAACCAAACTATTATTATGAAAAGAAATCTGTAACATAGTTTTTTGAAATCCAATGATAATGTTTTGGAATTCCATGATAATATTAGAAATTATTTTTATTCAACTGCCTTTATGCTGAACATGCCAGTTCGTTGTCATACTTGGAAGACTGTCACATATATTGTCTTAATCACCAGAGCTGTGGCAAGTGGGATTTCTCTGGGTTTCTAGTTAAATCTTGTCTGCCCTACCTGTGCATCTGCTACTTCTACATTCCCTTTAGTCCATATCTCAATGAACTGGATGATTAAAAGTTAAGAAGTGAACACTTAACAATTAATAAATGCTGTTATTTTGTATAAAATAATATGAGTATTTCATGATTTGTTAAGTAAAATTTAATAAGCTTTTCTATTTGCCTCCTCCAGTTCACTGATCAAATCATTTACTCTGAAATAATGCCAGCAAGTTGATAGCACATGAGAATAAAAAGTGAATTTTGGTGTCTACTTTTTGGAAGGATAAATGTCAAATTCTTCTTGAGAAGGAAAATAACAAAAAAACATAAAATGGAAACCATTGTTTTCACAGACTCTAATATGGTTGAGTGGTGCTGGCATAACATTGGATTGTATTTTTATGATTGCCCTTTCGCTCTCCATTTTGTAACCTTTTTCTCCTTTCTTATAGACTTATACTTGCCCTTAGGGCTTGTTGATAGCTTTTTTACTCTTCTCTTGTGTGTAATACTTTTGAAAACTCATCCTAGACAGAAGGAAAAAAATACACTGTCTTAACAAATCTCAGACTGTAAAATCACCTTGCAAACTGAGATGTTTTCAGTGTCAAAAAAGTAACAGAAGTATGTCAAGATCAAGTTTGGGGCGAGTAAGGAGTAATCAAGACTGAGGGCAAACCGAGAGCTATTATGTTTGGTAGGATACGGCTAGCACTTACTTTCAATAAATTGGGGCTAGGTATTCTGAAAATTAAAAAAAAGTTGGAAATTCAAACATATATAAAAATGTCTTGGCTGTTAAGTGTTGGCAACTGATTTAGTGCAGTAGTGGCCAGACTAAAGAAGCTAAATTTCTGCATGCCAAATTCAATAAGACTTAGGCCACCAGGACCAGATGGAATTGATAGATTTAAAAGACTTCATGTGCATTCTATTGTAGCCATGCTTGTAGCTCTCCAATCTCAGCTATCTTAAAGCACAGATATCTTGCTTACCACCTAACTGTAACAGTAAATTTAGGGAGTTTAAATTTTTTTCTTTGAAGTTTCAATACTTGAGTCTGCTGAAATGAACTGGCAACAGGTTAGTAGGAAAAAAAGACATAAAAATTGATCATAGATTCACATGACATGGGAAATTTCAGACTGAAGACTTAAAGTGTCAGGGTGAACTATCCATTTTTATGTGCAGGTTTGAAGAAGCATGGACAACCAGGTAGAAATATTATTGAACAAAAGAATATGATCTAGTAGTGATAAACTGAGGATTGGGAATCCTGCATGTTCCTATTCTGTGTGCCATCTCTGGACAGCATTCCTTCCTTCTGAAAATGGGGGATAACCCTGTCTGGAATGGGGAGATTTTATGGTTTATAGTCAAAAAGGTAGGTTAAAGAATTTACTTTCAATTCTCACACAGAAAGTCAGGCTAACATTAGAGTAATATTTTTATGTGTTTCTTGGTTAGCTTTGTGGACAAGTGACTCTGATTCTTATGACCCAACTTGGTAAAGAGAAATTATTGTTTCCATATCTTGATCTAGAGAAAAAAATGAGGAGTAAGAGACAGGAAGGCGAGAAAGTGTTAAAGAATAAATTTACTTCTGGGGCTGCTTCTGAGGCTTTCACTTTTGGTACTCATTTCTGAGCCCTAACTTAAATTTCCCTTTTCTTCCCTTCTTAAAGAGCTTTACAACATCATGGAATCACCAAAAACTATGTTCAATCACAGCACGATATTTTTTTGAGTATAGTTACTATTGATTATTTTTGACACTGGATGCTGGATTGGAATGCTGAAGATCTGAGTCTTGCTAACATGAGCAAGTAGTGAGAACTTTCATTGGATAAATTTTACCTTATAGGCTTATTGTGATTATAAAAAGCAATAATACACGATAAGGTACTTTGCAGATTAGAAAGCATAGAAGTATTAGCTACAGCAATAATTCCAGATTAGTATTATATTAACTTTAAACTTTAAGATGTAGTATGTCCACTTTGTATTTCTGTTGGTCTTCTAGGCTCAGAACACAAAACATTTTGCAGTTTGATATGCATATACTTTGCCCTATCGTTCTAGCTCTGACTTGATTGTGTATTTCCTTCATTGCAAAACTGAACATGAATTCATTAAACATTTTTTTTGCTTTCTTAAGTAATACAGGAATTAGAATATCTGATTCCTTTTCTTATGAAGTAGATACAGTTAGTATTTCATTTCCAAGATCTCTTGTGCTCCCTCCTTCTGTCAGAACTAGATGAAGTTTATGAAGTTATAATGGCAGAAGTTTCCAGAAATACTACCCAATTCAATTTCTTCACTTCCAAATGTAAATATTGAAACCTAAAGAGGGTGTGTTACTGGCTGGAGGTAATAGAGGCAGGCAGTGCTAGACCTGGAATAGATCTTAAGCCTCCCATCTCTTTCCACGGCTCTCTGATCTCCTCAGTGCTGTTTTCAACAGCCCTTCCTTTCCATGAGAACTCTTATTTAAAATCCAGAATCCTGACTGCAGTTTTCAATTATCTTACCCTGCAAAATAGTATTTTATTGTCACCTCTACCTAATTTCCTCCCCATTTGAGTCAATTTCAAAAAATTATTTATTCTCCAGTAGCAGATGCTAGCTTGGGGTGATATACTATGCAAATATACTATTGAGAAAAAATAAGAAATTTAAAATGTTTCAAAAATATTTGTGTGTGGTTCTAGGGATCAAACCATAGTCCTTGTATGTGCTAAGCATCTGTGTTATCACTGTGACATAGCATAAACCCCAACTGGTCTATTTTATGTGGAACTTTTGTAGCTCCACATCTCAGTTCCCTTGCTGCTGCGATGCAGCCTCATTTCTAACTCAAAGCAAGTCCCTGGGCTCTTTCTGTTTGGGGTTCTTTGCTTGATCTACAAGTTTCAGTTAGTCCTCTTCATCTCTATCCAATAGAAAAAAGACTCTATTTTCCTTCAGGGGCTGCTGTAAAACACTTATTCTTGTTTACATTTCCATTATCTCCTGCAATTAATCTACTTCATGTTAACTTGCTATAAAATACTTGCTTCTAGGGGTTAGGGATGTGGCTCAGTGCCCCCCCACCCCCACCTCCACACCTGCCTGGAAAACACAAGGTCCTGAGTTCTATCCCTGGTACTGAAAAAAAAAAATTTGGTGCTTCTCTTGCACCATGGTATGTTTTATATTTTAGATATCTATTTGTTCCTTGTATACTTCAGTTACTCAAAGTTTGGGGATATTTACTAATTTGAATGAATGTAATGACAGCAATAACAGTACTATTTATTGTACACTTTTCATGTTTGGATCACATGTAAATTGTTACGCATACATGAGCACAGTCAAGATTCACAGTAATCCTATTAGGTAGATATTACTGTAAGTCCTTTTGTACAAAAGAGAAAATGAAAGCACAGAATCAAGTTACTCAATACAGAACACCCATAGCTAGAATTTGTACCAGGAAGTGTTAAATAAATGTTCTTTGCATAAAATGATTCAAAACATTCCTAAGGAAGCAGCAGTTTTTTGTATTCAAGTTTTTAACCTATTACTGTTCCAATGCTTACAAAAATAATAAAATTAGAAAATATATGTGTTTATGGAATGATCAAAAATAAGGACAAATGTACTCTTCAACAGGAAATGGTTCAAGAGTGCAGGTTTATTTTTTAATGAAAATATAAATATAACTCACTGGAAATTGAGGGTTTTTAAAGCAGGTTTTAAAAGAATATTTTAGGGAAAAGGGTTGGCAAAAAGTGATACATTAACAATACCATATAATTTGCCTGTTCTAAAAATAATGTTTCTTAGACCACAACTACGTTAGTCATTTACGTATTGTCTATTGCTATTCTCACTTTACAGTGGCAGAGCAGAATATCTTTCCTAAAGAATTTATACCTTGTATGCTTTTTCTTTTTATATATCATTACATTTGGTGAAAATGCACAAAGCTAAATGTTCATAAACAATCAAGATTATGTTTTCATTTTAAGGGACATGCAGGGTAAGAGTATATATCTTTATAAACATTTTGGAAAAAAAACACAAAATGATAAAATGTCTTGATCAACCTCAAAAAAGCTGTGAAATCCTATTATACTACCACCTAGTTATTTTAAATAGTATATAACTGACACTTTCCCAACTGCCACTATGTTTATCTGGTATTTCAAGGGATTGCTGTGTATGCCTTTATTTCTGACTATTTGTAGAATCCCATGAAATTCAATAACATTCTCTTTCCTTAGCTTCCTCAAACACGTACAGGGCTTCTAAGCTTTGGGAAATAGCTGTGCATTCAATTAGGTATTTTAAAATCCACATGTTCTTTTGGCACTTAAATTGAAATATTTTTAATTGTTTTTGAAAATCGAACACTTGAACACAATTTTCTCTGTGTGCACATTTGTTAGGTTGGTGGTTAACAACATTGATTTGTATTTCAGATAATGTATAACGTGTTCCTGCTGCTAATTCACAGCATAGAACCTTTTTGAGTGATGCTTCATTGTCACCACATCCTATATATTTCTTGATACATTTCTTATATGCTTTATTAATCAAGCCATCTCTTTGTCCATATATTCAAATGAACTGTAGAGGTTATTAACTTGCCCTTGGCAAATAGATTTATTTTTCTAAGATAAATGCTTTTATAAATTTAATCTGTGACAGTTTTATTACAAATTGTAAATAGAATGCCCTGCCAGATTTTTATGATAGCCATCACTAACTCATTTGGGCCCTTATTACATTTCAAGCCTTCATGTTCATGGATATTTTCTTTTTAATCTCTAGCATGTCTGTTTTAGGATATTGTAGGTTTTAAAATTTAGTGTTGGGTTTATATAATTAGCTCTTTAAATAGCAACCAAATATTTTGTAATTTGATTATGTTATCAAACATTAATTGTAATACTATATTTGTAATAGATTTGTTCTATTTCCATTCTAATATATTTCATGTTTCTTTCCAGATAGAGAATTGTAGCAATTGATTAACTTTCTGAATTCATTTTTATCAATAATTATTTTAAGGTTCATTGGACTAGAATTTTTCTTTTCTTTATGAAAAATGTAAGGTTACAATAAAATGTTTAATAATTCTTAATATTCAAACAAATGCATCCTTAATTATAAAAATGAAAACTTTCATAAGGATGAATAATCTTTCTGAATTCTGTACTCAAAGAACAATGGTTTATTCACTAACCTTCATACCTCACATTTATACTATCCCATCACAGAAGGACTGATCTCTTCAGACTGGCCTGAGGATCTGGTCAGATTATATGCATGGAGTTCTAAAAGTACAACCAGACACTTACCAGGAGTTGTATATATGTTGCTAATTATCATTAACAAAATGCTATAAGCTACTTATTGAAATTGTTAGCAGAATATATCAGCCAAACCTAGCTAATAACAAAATAGTCCAGCCCGGATGGGTTGTGCAACCTGAATATATTTTCTTATATTTCTAGGGGACAGAAATGTAAATTTGAGATGCTGACAAGTTTATTTTCTGGTGAGACCTCTCCTCCTTGCTTGTCGATGGCCAGTCTGTCATTGGGTCCTCACGTGGGCACATGTCTGTGCCTGCATGGTAAGAGGAAAATGTCCAGTCTTTCCTTCCTCTTGTGAGGACACCAGTCCCACTGTATTGCATGCATAACTTATTTCCTTGTTGAAACTTAAGTTACCTTCTAAAAACCCCCATCTTCAAATGCAGTCTCACTGGGGTTAGGGATACAGCATATGAATTTAAGATACGTAGTTCATTAAATACCACAAAGTATTATAATTTATTATAATTTTCTCCCCTTCTCAATTGACTTTAATGGATTTAAAAATAAAAATTTCATGTACACTTCTGTAGTTTACTGACTGGTAAAGGAACATGTAATCTTTAATCTCCATATAAATGAGAAAACCTGGCGTAATATAGTGAAGCTACAGATATATAAGATTTTCACACACTTTTACCTAAAGTCTTGCTCCAACAGAATAAAATGTTAATATATCAGTCTTTTTTGGCACAGAAATTAAAATAATAAATTTCATTAATATTATCAGATTTATGGAAATATTTAAATACCTGCCTTACCATCTTGAAATTGAGGCTTTACAATGTTAATCACTTAGTTCTTTTGTTATGTTTGTTTGTTTTTCACTCTTGGTTTTTTTAATTTAAGACAAGGACTAGCTATGTAGTCCAGGTTGGCCTTGAACTCACTAGGTAGCTCGGGTTGGCCTTGAACTTGGATGATCCTCCTGCCTCAGCCTCCCAAGTGCTGGGAAACTCTTTCTGCCCTTGTTTTTATGATGTCTTCCTTAAAGGTTACTCATTCCCTCTGAAAGATATGATGCAATACAAGTATAAAATATCCAAATATCCCACTGAAACATGAGCTTGTGAAGGGGTGACCACAGTTTATCCATTTTTTTTTATATCACTGACATATTGTATTTTTCCTAGCCCATTTACAGACTTATTAAGGTACAGTTGATTGAAAAGTAAAACTGAGTAATTTTGCAGAATGAATAAATAAGTCTATGAATCCATAACAAGCAGAAGTATCTTTCATATGACCTAAAAGAAAAACAATGCTTAAAATCACCCCATCTTTTTCAAAGGACAGTGATTTCGAGTTTTCATGCAGAAGTAGAAATTTTTTAATATTTTGGTGTATAGTTCAGACAGATTGTGCCTGTGTTCAAAACATCAAAATCAACAGAGAACTTATGTATAAATTCTCCCCATATTTGAAAATTGACACTAAGTATTAACCCAGATATGATTTCCCTAATTGCAGGTTCCATAGAGCATGACTGATTTCACAAGAAGATTAAAAGGAAAGAAATCAAACTCTAGATGAAGTTAGATGATTAAAGACAGTGATACAGAGGTGGCAAGAAATTCTTTGTACTACAATTGGAAAAGGCAGCTATTGGATTTCACAGAATCCCTTTGTTTAGATGTGGTTAAAAATGGAAATGACCATCAAATTCCTGAAGGAGTTTAAGAGTAGTGCTCACTGAAGTCACGATGTGTCTTAGGTTGCTAGGATGTTATTTATGCTTTACTTGTAAAAAACACTGAAATGGTATTTCAAGGAACCTCAGTTGCACGTAAGTGCTTCAGTTCTGTTAGCTGATGAACAGAAGATTTAAGACAACTCCACCTTTTAAGTACACATTTTTATTCTCTGCCTAGAACTGTGGTTTTCATCACTTTTTTTCATTGCCACACATATAATAGACACTGCTCAGATGCATGTCATATTTCAGTAGATAATCTTAACTTACATGCTACAGCAACAATAAATTATATCTCCCAGTTTTCTATAGTCCCCCTACTCTGGTGACAAGACCATACTCTCAAAACAGACCATGATGGAACAAAGTGGAATTACACTGTGATTGAGAACAGTGTCCTATACATGTGCTTCCTCTCCTCCTCTTCCACTTCATTTTTAAGAATTTCTACTCACTGTTCTTAATAAATCTTAGAGTTGTATCATGTTCAGCATTTTATTTGAGCGCCTTTTGTACTACCTAATACATCATCCACAAATGTTGAATAAATGAATAAATTAATCATGAGTAAATGAATTAGCCTTTAAAATGTGAATGGAAAGAAAGACAAAAAGAAAGGAGAGAGGAAGAACAATAGCATTAATTTCATTAATAGTCTATATAGGTAATGAAAGTAAACAATACTGAACTTAGAGTATAGAAATTTAGATTACAGTCTCATGTGTGATATTTGAAGCTTGCAAACCTTAAGCAAGTGATTTTCCTTAGAGCTAGGAGCTTCAGTTTCATAACAATGAGATGAAAACATCAGCAGCTCACCTGCCAGTTTACAAGGGTTTTAAATGTTGCTGGATCGGGGATGTCTTTGAAACATTCAATCAACTTCATATATATAAAGTGTAATAAACATTTATTGTATTATTTATCATGAGTAGCTATTGCATCTGGTTGGTGTCTCATCATTTGGAGTAATGTTTATGTAGGTTATTTAAAATAAGCTTATTAGTTTATTTATATTAATATAGGAATAGACCAACCATTTGAGTATGAAAAAAACCGAAGTTGGGAAGAAGAAAAGCTGATTATGATTAAGTGACAGAAAAAATATGTTTGAATTGTGTTCTCTCTTATTGATTCCAAGAGTTGTTACTTAACACAAAGATTAGCATTATTAACTTAGAATTTGAGTTTTAACCGTCACTTCTTGGTGACTACTACCTTTCCATACACTAAAAAATAATGACTTATGAACAGAAAGCATGAAAAAATGTTGAAATATTCTCAGACATATGCAAAGTGTGGGATTCCTAAAACTGGCATTCCCTCTTCTGTAAGGACCTTGTGTTCACTGTAGATGTATACATGTTTAACAAAATATATCTATTATGTTTAAGTTAATGGTATCTGTCATTATAGAATTTACACAATTTAATCAATGAAATAAATGAATGAATTGATTTATAATACCTAATGTGGTAGACCTTGTCTTCCTCTTTTTCTAGTCTTTCCAACATGACTATATATAGTGCTAAAATATGTTAACTTTATAGCACACAGGACAGAATGCATACATAAGCACTCCTTCCTCCTCTATGCTTCACTGCCTCCTCCCTCTCTCTCTCTCTCTCTCTCTCTCTCTCTCTCTCATACACACCTATAAGCACACACACATAACCTTTATTCCATCGGGATGAACTACTCCAGCTTTGTATTTAGTGATAAAATCAGACTCACTAAATTCACCTCTAAAAATAAGTCCAAAGTAATTTGCTTGTCTCTAGAGTCAGCTTTGCATAAAAACCTTATCAGGATTTCTTTATTAATCTGCCATTACAATTGCTTTCCTTCTTTTAAAATTAAATATACTTCATACCTCTACATTCCTAATAATTATGTTTATCTTTTTAAAGGTCTAAATATACACTATAAATAAAATGTATTTGCAACATAATCACATAAATGTAAGATATTTACTGCAAACCTGAGATCAAGTTGAACATCAAGGATGGAGGTTTTCAAATTAAATGTTTTGTATACCAATAGCCAAGGTAACTGGCACTTGAAAGGACTATGGTGCCAGCCATAATTTCTTTACATTTTTATGCCTTGGCAAAACCATTTATTTATCTCAACTCAGGATTCTACACAACTACTGTGTGTGAGAAAATAAGAGTTACGTTTATGAACTTCCAGCCAAGTAATTTTAAAAAAATTATTTTTATAATTTGAATTTTTTTTTTCAAGAAAACTTCACCTGGATAAATGGATGAGCTCTCTGATAATCTAAATATCACTTCTACAGTGGAACTTAATACAGTTATGACTGCCATTGAAGTAGCAATGCTTGCAAATAAACATTTGAGACATGGACTCTTTTAGATAGCGTCTTCATCTGTTTAATGCTGCTGTAACAGAACACCACAGATTGAAGTAATTTATTTATTTATTTATTTATTTTATATTAAATTCTTTTATTGGTACATTGTAGGTATACAACACCATTACATTTCTCACTGGGAATTGTACTTTTGCATAACGCATCTTGGTTCTTATTTTTTCCCCATTCCTAGCCCTCCCTTCATGCCCTCCACCCTTCCCTATTTACAAAGACTTTATTTCCATTTTTTCCA
>NW_004624745.1:2114330-2157660 GCF_000247695.1 Heterocephalus glaber | reverse complement strand
TTGTTGATTGTTTGTGCTAGTTCACGGGCAACTGAGGTTTTGTTCATAAAATCTTTTCCTACACCGATGTCTAGATTGAAGTAATTTATACTGAAAAAAATTTATTATTCACAGTTATGGAGGCTTAGAGGTCCAAAAATCACGGTTATAGCATTGAGTAAAGACATTGATAGGTCATAACATGGTAGAAAGCAACACATGGTGTGGAAGGAAACACAGAGAGAAGGAGAGAGACCAAGCAGAGAACAGAACACATGCTTTTATAAGGTCACCAATTCCTCCAAATAAGGTGCGGTTTTCTTGGCCTAATGGCTTCTTAAAGGTCACACCTGTTAATGCTGCTAAAGGGCGATTAAATTGGAAAATGAGTTTTGGAGGATACAAATTCAAACCACTGGGGGCAGTAACATAGATTAACTTACTGTCCGTGTTGCTATATACCTGTATTTATATAGAGTTTATCTTCTGGGACTTTCACCTAACTAAAAAAATTAAAATATTTACATAATTATATCATAGATAAAGGGTTATATTTTCTTACAAGTTTAAAATAAACTTTTGAGAGTTTGATTTTATGTTATAGATTTCTTCATAAAATATTTTTGATTTTAGCATATGATTTTCTGTGAAATTGAGGTTAATATTCACATTTTTAGGCCAGGGATTTAATTCAGTGGTTCTGCTGCCTGCCTCGGAAGCTCAAGGTCCCGAGTTCGATCTTCAGTACCAAAAAAAAAATAAAATAAAATAAAAAATTACATTTTTTAGAACAAGCACAATTTAAAGATATCTATGAATATCATTTAACCACATAATCAGAGAGGTACTACTTTTTACTTAATTTACTTGCATTCACTGTTACATTACAAAGACTAGTATCATTGAAACTTAAAAAAGAATTCTGATATATACCTTTCCTTTTTATATCCAAATTGAGTATGTTACTTAATATAATAAATAACTATTCTGAACTATCACATTTTAAACTGAAACCATAATTGCACAAAAATACTTGCAGCAGTGATAACATTATTTGAACAAATACAGTACTATGTGAGAGTTTCTATACCAAGTTCTATACTTATAATAATATGAGGTAAATTCAAATATTGCCACCATTTTCCAGATGAGTAAACCAAATATTAACAAGCCAGAAATAACAGTTAAAGCAAGGATCAGAGGAGAATTCAAGGCCAGGTCAGTTTCAACTGGCAAAGACTGACTCACTCTGTCATCCAGAAAAATATGAGGAACATTCACAATCTTTCATCTATTGCATATATACCTCATAGTCTTTAATTACTTCTACCTATCCTTTATTTTCACCAAAAACATTTTTTTTTAATTTAAATGCTGGTGGACTTCGTGGTGCACACCTTTAATCCCAGCATCCTGGAGGCAGGATTATCAAAGTTTGTTTGAGGCCAGTATGGGCTACATAGTGAGACCCTGTCTTAAAAATAACTAGCTAACTAACTAAATAAATAAAAATAATTCAAACATCAGATTATTTGCTTATCATGTTTTCCATATGCACAATTACACTAAAACTAAATTCAAAATAATTTGAGGAATATCCTTATATAATATATTATTTGGCAAGTGTAAAAGCTGTATCAACCATTAAATGTTATCTATTTAATCAGATATTAGTTGTTTAGAAACCTTATTTTTATCTCAATTTAAAGCCAAGGAAAAAAAATCAAAAAAATAATTTAAATTTTCTAAAAAGCCTTCTTCAGAGATCCAATTATAATTAATTTTGTATCAAAACTCCTCAAATTTTAATAGGAGTAAGAAAAAGATATGTGTCAAACTTTGGATATTTGATAAAATTTTCTCTCAAATGTATTTCTTAAAAAAGAAGAATTTAGATTTTATTTTTCCATTATTCTGAATAAATAATAACAATCTATATATTTCAAGAAGAATCCATGTGATATGGAAAGAAAGACATAAATTTCCAGATTAGAATAATGGAGCCTTCAGTGTTGTCCTCCTTTTATGCCCCACCCCACTTACCTCATGATGAGCTTTTTGATGGAGAGCAAATCTCCTTAGCTGCTAAGAGGTCCTGCTCCCTAACCTTCACTGAAACTTGCCCTGAGGATCACAGCAAGCAGTACACAAGCAAGCATCAGACACCTTGCCCAGCACCAAGCAGGTACTCCCCAAAGCACTGTTTGCCCTTCTGTCTACTAGCACCAAACAGCTGCAGGACATTCTTTTTTTAAATTTTTTAAAATGAATTTTATTGGTACATTTTAGGTATACAATATGATGACATCCATCATTGGAAATTTGCACCTTTATGTAATCTCTCTTGGTTCTTATTTTTCCCCCTTCCCCTGCCCTCCCTTCAGCCCCTCCACCCTTCCCTATTTATAATGATTTTGTTTCTATTTTTTCATTTTCTCATATTTCATTCCCCTTTTACTTAAAAAGAATGCGGATATGTTACATAAAGAGTTCAAAGAGTGTGGTGAAATTTAAAAGACAATGGTTATTTTATAACTTTTAAAAAAATCAGTCAGCATCTCTGTCTCCACTGTGAAGTTACTGTGACTCCACAAGTTCATTTTCTAGTGTTTTCAACCTACACACTGAGAACTTTGGGCAAGAATCTTACCAGCTCTGAGACTATGATGCTAATACTTCCCTGATAAAAGTCACAGGCAGATATGCTACCTATTCAATCAGTGATTAGCCCATAATTAAAGCACCTAAAACTGACTGTTAATTACCTCTTGTTCATAAAGACCTATTTTCTGGACATTCTGCAGGAGACAAAAAAAAAGGAAGTTTAGCATTTTAAATACACAATTCATTGTGCATATTCCCAAATCAGAAATTGCTTTTACACAATAAATGCCTCCTGTAAATGACTTCCAGAGATTTAGGTTATCCTGAATTAATTACTCCCATAGAATATCAAAAGCAATGTGCTTATAAAATGTAAAAACAAACACAAAGAACTCTGGTGAAATAATTTTTAATTATTTTTAATAGATGTTCTCATTTTAATTAAAAATCAAACATGTATAATTTAGCTATATGAATGGATACTGGTATCAGATAATTAACATATAAGTAGATTTTGGTGGCAATTTAAATATGCATATTTTCATTTCTTAAGAAAACATTCTTAAAAACCCAACTGGCAGGTTCTCTCTAAAATATTTGAACCTTTTCAAGTTTGTGAAACATTGCTTTTCAGATGAGATAGAAATATTCTCAGCAGACATTTAGATGAGTGAACTTAAAATTCAATACTGCTAACAGGACAGAAATTTTCTTTCTTTCTAAAGGTGCAATGTCCAATATGACACATGTTAGTCACATGTGGCTATTTAAATTTAAACTAAGTAAATTAAGAATTCATTTAATCAGTCATGTTAACCATATTTCAAATGCATAAAAGCCACTGGTGGTGAGTAGTTGCCCTGTGGAATGGCTCACATATGCAGCATTTTCGTCATTGCTGAATGTTCTAGTAGATGGTGCAGTTCTACAGTTTTCCTTTTATGCAAATTCTAAAAAGCAAACATATTCTTATATTTCCATATTGATATAGCTGTCACTCCAATACATGTGGTTAAGGCAGCTATTTATAGATTGTTTGTATAATCTAATTTACTATAATTAAAAGCAACGGATTACTAAAAATCAGAGTACTTAATCTCAGAAGATTTACCAATGAGTTTTATAATATGACTGGTTTTTAATCTCATTGACAACAGGACAATGCCTTAACTAACAGTAAATGGCAAAAAAGGCTATAATTATGGCCTGGTGATTTTTTTTTATCTGACATCTTTGGTGCTATTTAAAAGGAATAAAAAACTCCATACCTTCCTGTCAAACATTTAATTAAAACAATTTAAGTAGCCACCTTAAAGAAAACAATGCAATCAGGTAATATTAGTTTCAATATTATATTATATTCTGTCTAACATATCCAAAATATCAACATTTCAACATTTAAAATCATTAAAATATTTTACTTTCTTTTCATTCCTAAATTGTCAAGATACAGTGTTATTTTACACTTAAATATATTTAATTTTCAAGTGTATAATACTCATATGTAGTTCATGCTACCGTGTTAGGAAAAAAAAGCATATTTACACAATTGAAATCAGCAGACATTTGTTTTAATTGTGTTTATTGAACACATGTTAAGTATTCAGCATGTCACCAGATGATGGGGTGAGGCAGCAAATGGCTCTACGTGACTTTCAGTCTGGTGGGGGAAAGCACACAAACAGAAACCTAGTATCTGATGAAATACTTTCACATCAAGAGTTTTCTGCAGCGTCCTTGACAAATACAGAAGAATAAAATCAGTATTTAAAGTGCTGATGAAGGCTCCCAGAAGAAAATATCTAATTTAGTGCTTTAATAATGTGTGTGATTGGACCAAAAACTGCAGAGTGAATACACAAGAATAAGAGAACATAAAGTTCTTAGGAGAAAAGTCATGTAGAAAGGAGGTGTATCAGGGAATGTGTGTGTGTTTATGTGTGTGTCTGTCTTTGTAAAACAAAGAGTAAGAGCTAGTGTGACAATATAGGAAAATTGAGGAACTGAATGTATTTCATAAAATTAGAATTTTTCACTACTTGAATAGCAAAATTTTATACAAATGAGTCAATGTAATCTCATATCCTTTCTCAGATTTTTACTACTATGCTTATATTAATTATTATTTACATGTTTTGGGTAAGAAATAGGAATAAGGGCCAATAGTATAAAAAACAAAGAAGCAGGGAGTGAGAAAAAATCATTCTTACTAGGAAAAATAATAGAGGGACTAGAAAGTCCCTAAACAATCACCCTTGAGTCCTTACTACAAATAGTATACATTTATCAATAATGAAATCACAAATTAGCAATGTTGTTTGGTAGATTGAACACTATTCTTTATCCTGGAAACCAATAACCTTTATAGTAAAATAATGATTATGTAACTGTAGGGATTATTTTTCTTATAGGGAAGTTTCATCATCATCTATAGATCTATAAATAACTACATAGGTAAAAGTTAACAATACATTTGTTGGGATGAATTCTGTGCTCTAAAACCTCAGCAATAAATAAATACAACTTCCCAAGCCATCTGATACTCTTTCCAGTTTAAACTTACAATTTCTTTTAATAGAATGCTCCCTGTTTCCTAGGATTGACACTACATAGCCCAGTTTTAGGTAGACAGATTCTTTTCTACTGTACAGAGAACTTTGGAACAAAACATAGTTCATCTTAATCATAATTAAAAGTTAAAGTACAAAATGCAATATAATCTGACTCTCCATTGTAATTAAAGGTAGACTTAAGGTTTTGTGATATAATAAAATCTGCCACAGAGAAAAAGTAATTGAATGAAAAAAGTAGAAATTGAAATCAAATAGAATTGAGCTCAAAATGAGAGGACATGTTATGATTAACTTGAGATGTATTTAAAGATAGATTCTAAAATTTCTTTACTGATAAGAAAAACTGGATTCTTTTATTTTAGTAATAATATTAAATAAGCTTATAACTACCTGGGAAATTAGTTTTCCGTTCTAATGACCTGGAAAAACAGTTTCATTCTATGTCAAACACAAGTACATTCCTAATACTATTCATGGTAGAAATGCTAATTATATAAATCATGATTTCCAAAACAGAACGTTAATATATTCTTCAAATAAATATCTTCACTTTCTTTTAAACTATTAAATTTTATCTAATCATATCGATCAGGTGACATGGGGATAGAAAGTTCTAAGAAGTCAGTAAAGATAACTGAGCCTTAGGAAAGAAATATTTCTTCTGGTATTTATTTTTAAAAGATTTCCCCTTATTTACACTTTCAGTTTCTCACACCAGAGAAACTATTCGGTATTTATACATAGGTAATGTGAACTAGGAAGAAAAGAGGCAAAGGAGAAGGAAGTGGGAGGGGTAGGGGAAAGGAAAGAAGGGAATGGGATTAATATGAGAAAATGGAAAAATAGGAAATAGGGAGGAATGGAGGGGTTGAAGAGAGGGCTGGGCAAGGGTGAAAAATAAGAACCAAGAGAAATTATCTAAAGGTGAAAATTTCCAATGATGAAAGTCATTATATTGTATACCTAAAATGTACCAATGATAAGAATGAATAAATCAATAATGCAAAATAGGAAGAAAAGTTCCAAAGGAGTAGGGGTAGTGGGAGGGGCAGGGGAAAGGAAAGAAGGGAAAGGAAAAATGATCAGAAATGGAAATAAAGTCTTTGTAAATAGGGAAGGCAGGGCTAGGAATGGGGAAAAAGTAAGAACCAAGATGCATCCTGTAAAGGTACAAGTTCCCAATGAGAAATGTAATTGTGTTGTATACCTACAATGTACCAATAAAAGAATTTAACAACAACAACAAAAAGATTTCACCTAAAGTAGGTGTTGGCAAGCATATGGATCCTGTCACTTTGTGATGATGGATCTGAACAGGGAGACACACGTACATGTCAAAAACCACAAATAGTTCTCTGTTCATGATCTGGCTGTCATCAGATATTTTGGGGAGATAGAAGGAGAGGTTCGAGGTTCAGAATTAGAAGGGAAATCCACCGGTTTATTTTGGAGACTATGTGAGCATCACTATTACACCTTCATAAGTTTATTGATAACCTGCTATTCTTTTAACCTCTTCTTTATTCTAAGCTTCAATCCTATTCCTATCCAATGCCTGGAGATAAAAGTGACGGACACTCTATGGTATTGTAGGGTTGGGGCTTGCAGAAAATGAGGTGCAAAAAAGTTTTCTCATTACCAATAATATATCTAAATATTACTACTGTTATTATAGGTAACACCTACACAGAGTATAGATAATATAAATATACATTTTAATTATGAACATATGTACATGTATGGACATCTATAACGTGTGCATATATGAGAGACAGAGAGAGAGAAAGAGAGAGAGAGAGAGAGAGGGAGATAACAATTGCAAATTTACCTTAGTGGAAAATTTCCTGAATGTCTGCCTATTCAGAAATTTAATTTTAGGGTAGATTTCAAAAGAAATCAAACTTGTATAGATTTCTTATACAAACATGGTTTTGGTATTTATTTCAGGCTTAACTTCTTGGATAATATTCTGAATACAAAACTCAAAATGATTCCACATACCAACATTTTCTATTCAGACTTTCTTGTTGAAACAAGTCTCTGATTTGTGTTTTGCACTGAACTTTACTATGGAAAGTGAAAGATACAGTTACTTTCTGGCCAAAATGCTTATTATGTCTTAAAATCGATAGATGTCAATCATTAGATGAGAACAGCATAAAGAGCAATATAATATAAGAAATGTCCATGAATTACAGTTCATACTTTAATGTCCTCTTTATGATGTTCTATACTTCTAGAAGAATATGAGCACGTAACTGTGCCAAGTACTAACAAAAGTTTTTTCTTAAATTTAGCTTTTTGCTTTATGTAACAAATACCAGATGAAAGTAAACAGTTATTTTTGTATCAATGTTCATACATCTTTCATTTAACAAAAAAGAATGAATATAGTTATAGTCAAAATTTTCAAGGAATTTACCATCTTCTGTTGTTTTTTTTATTCTTCAGGTTAGCAGAATACATGTGTTTGATATTTCTATAAATATTAGGGCAGAAAGGTTCTCTTTCCATAAAAAAGAAGTAAACAACAAAGTTAAGAGCCTGTAATTTATTAACAAACAATAAAATGCTAAGCTAATTTTGCTTTGAATGAGTCCATGGTTTTTGTTTTATGCTCAATAACTGATACTTCCCACAGACATGTCAAAAATCCTTCCCTCACAAGAAGAGAAGTATACATATTTTTTTAAAACACATAAAGATGACAACAAAATTTCCTGAATTAGGCATTTTAATCTTGGTTTTGATGATCCCTACTTCAGGAACTCTCTTTTATTCTGAGCTCTGTTGTAGGATTCGTTTTAGTAACATTTGTTTGTTGCCTGACTGTGACAGCTGCCCAGGGCTTAATCCCACACAATGACTTGTCATTCTCTGCCAGTGCCTTAGTTATCTCATCTAACTTTGGGATTTAAAAAAACATCATCTGTCTTATTTGTTCACCTCCCTGCTAAATTAGTTTTAAGGACCCCTTATATTTCTTATATCGCCACTGGTTTTGTGAGAAATCAAAGCTCCTTACTTTGTGTGTAACAGAACATTACAAAAGGAGCCTGAGTTCCTGAAAAGCACTTATTCTTCCTGTTTAAGGTCTTTGGGTCACTGTTAATGAAAGTGTTTATCCTAGCAATCATAAAAATTTTTCTTCATAATATTTAGTGAGTAACTTGCTGCTACACAGTAAATTGTGGTCTTCCAACACCATCACCAAGTTCACATGTCGAAGCCCTATCGCTGGCGTATCTGTATTTGGAAATAGATTCTTTTTTTAAATTTATATATTAATTGGTACATTTTAGGTATACAATACATTTACATTTATCATTGGGTGCTTGTACCTACCTGAACATGATGTATCTTGGTTCTTATTTTTTTCCGCGTTACCTATGCGCCCTTCACCCACACCACCCTTCCCTATTTACATAGACTTTGTTTCCATTATTTTTTCTTTCTCATAATTTTTCCTTTCCTTTCTTCCCTTTTCCCTTCCCCTCCCACCTTCCCTCCACCTTTGGACCTTTTCCTATTTCAAATTATCAATTGTTCATTTTAATCATTTTCATCGTTATTTACACTTTCAGTTTCTCACACTAGAGATACTATTCAATATTTACACAAGTGTGTCCTATTTATTTCACTTAAGAGTATGGCCTCAATGTGCATCCATTTAGCTATAAATGACTCTAGTTTCTCATTCTTTATGGCTGAGTAGTACTCCATTTTATAAAAAAACCCACATCTTCTTTATCCAGTTTCCAATGATGGGCATTTGGGCTGTTTCCTAACCTTAGCTATTACAAACTGTGCCGCTATAAACATAGGTGCACATATATTGCTGTGGTATGATTCTTTTAATTCTTTGGGGAAGATACCCAGCAGGGGAATAGCTGGGTCAAATGGGACCTCTAGTCCTAGTTGTTTGAGGTATCTCCATACTGATTTCCACAGTGGTTGCACCAGTCTGCACTCTCACCAACAACTCCACACCCACACCAGCATTTGTTATTTGTTGATTTCTTGATAGCAGCCATTCTTTGTGGGGTGAGGTGGAATCTCAGTGTTGTTTCAATCTGCATCTCTTGAATGACCAGTGATGTTGAACATTTTTTCATATATTTATTTGCTGTTTTTACTTCTTTGTCTGAGAAATGTCTGTTCATTTCATATGCCCATTTTTGAATTGGGTCTTTGAATTTGAGGGGTCTGATTTTTCTCAATTCTTTATATATTCTAGATAGTAGACCTTTGTCTGAGGTACAGCTGCTAAAAATTTCTTCCCATATTGTAAGTTGTCTCTTAGCTCTGTTGGTAGTTTCTCTTGCAGTGCAGAAGCTTTTTAATAAGATGAGATCCCAGTTGTTGATTCTTTGTGTTAGCTCCCGTGCTACTGAAGATTTGTTCATAAAGTCTTTTCCTATGCCAATGTCATTGAGAGTTCTACCTAACTTATCTTCCAGCAAGTTTACACAGGGTCATCAAGAAGATCATACACCCTGACCAAGTCAGATTTATCTCAGGGATGCAAGGATGGTTCAACATCTGTAAATCAATAAATGTAATACACTGTATTAATAGAATCAAGGACAAAAACCATATGATCATCTCAATAGATGCAGAAAAGGCATTTGACAAAATCCAGCACCCATTCATGATAAAAACGCTACAGAATATTGGAATAAAAGGTTTTTATCTCAACCTGATTAAGGCTATCTAAAAAAAACCAACAGCTAACATCATATTAAATGGTCAAAAACTGAAAACTTTCATGCTAAAATCAGGAACAAGACAAGGATGCCTACTATCACCACTCCTGTTCAATATTGTTCTGGAAACATTAGCCATAGCAATTAGACAAGAGAAAGAAATAAAAGGACTAAAGCTAGGAAAGGAAGAAGTGAAACTGTCATTATTTGCTGATGATGATACTTTACATAGAAGACCCAAAAAACTCGGTGAAAAGCCTTCTAGACCTAGTTGACAGATTCAGTAGAGTAGCTGGATACAAGGTCAACACTGGAAATAGATTCTTAAAAGTAAGTGTCAATGAGTTCATGGGGGTAAAGGGACTGATTTGAGAAGAAGAGGAAGAAAGAGAGGTCTCTCTTTTATCCCATTAGGAGACCACTCAGAAAATTTTACAGTATGAAAGCCAGAATAACAATCCTTATCAGAAAACAAATTATCCTGTACCTTGCTCTGAGATCTCCCAATCTCTGGAACCTGAGTCTAGGTTGTTTGTTACGGCGAGGTGACTATTATACTTCTTCCCCTGTTTATTTTCAACTCAGGTTTTAGACCTTTGTCTAAGTCTCTTCCAAAAATTCTTCTTTAAGTAATTATTTTATTTCTATGCAGGAAGAGTTTTATTAATTGAATATCTTTAAAAATATACCTGAAAATCGGGCACTTTCATTTACTTTGAGTTATCCTCCCAAATAATCTTTTTTTCCCTAAATGCCTAGTTAAAAATCTTATCAAGTATGTATGTATTTAGGTAGATTTAATTTCTCTACATAATTCTAGCAAAGATTTTTTAAAATAACATATTAAAGTGCAGTTTAGGGTGTTTTCTTATGATGTTCATGTATAAATGTACTACAATATCCCATTTAGAGGGAAGTCTGACAATGTATGGCAGAAGCTGTACAGTCATTTTTATCTCTTAATGCCATAATAGTGCTCCTTGGAATCTGTCCTAAGTCAATGATCAGAGGTGGTTAGAAAATTTCCTAGGGAAGAATATCTGCCTTGAAATTGTAAACCAAGCTACTGTCCATCTATAGAGAAAAATCCAATGGATCTATGAAACTTCAGTTTGGATTACTATGGAATAAGTAAAAGCATTTTTGCAAAAGGTTTTTGAATGATCTGTAAAAATTCTGATAACATAATTAAGATGCATACTGCTTCTACAGTTTTAATTCTACAATGATGTGATATGTATACCTGTATATTTATAGTCAATTTTAATAGTGGAGATTTCAATTTTCATTATTAAGATTTTATTTCTTTTCCAATTTATAACAACCAGTTTAGTCAGAAAAATTACTACATTGTGAATATATTTGGACAAAAAATTTCATAGCACAATTACAAAGCATCAGATTTATATTTCTACTGCTATTGTCAGACTAATCTATGTACTATGCATAAGATTGTCCTGCATTTTAGCATCCTTGGTGTGACTTTTTTTTTTTTTTTACATTGCTTTCCTTTGCTGGGAAATAAAATAATTCCTTAGGTATCAAACTTTATTCTTCCTATTATTCATATTTTTGATATAAGAGATATTCTTTGCAAAAATTTCTAATCTCAAGAAGTATGATTCCCTTTTATAGTTTAGAGAGCCCTTTTAATACCAAACATTGTACACATACAATAAGGAGGTATAAAAAACTGCTCCTGCTGTGTATGAGGCTGATAGCAAGAAGAATTTTTTCTTAGGTTGATCCAATGATTCAAAGTCTACAAGTTCTCTGGGCTATACCCCTCTGGAGGTCACCCAAGGCCAAGACCCCAGAGGGTACACAATAAATATTTAATTGAAGGGACTGTTGGAACACTCTTCAAAACCAGCCTTTAAAGTTTCATTATGTAGTGAACATTCATGGATGTAATTTGACATCTTTATATCCTCATGTTATACTGAATTTATTGTAAGAAGTGTGTTATGCATTCTACATCAGAGTTTAAAAAGTCATTATATCATATTGATCAGGGACTATTTGCCTACAAAGGAACTATATTTGCATCCTAATTTTTGTGTAATTATAGTTTTAGTACTAAGAATACAGCCAACCTGTTCAGTATTTTATAATAATATATAATACGGATCTCTATTTTTACTCTTTAACAATATATTTACTATTTAAAATGTCAATCATGAAGATAAGGGAGAATAAGTTTTGTATGTTTAGATTATTATTCTCAATTTTTGGGAGTGTCACAGGTGACTTCACTGACTCAATTAAGAATCAAACCAATCATGTCAAAATTCTCCTGGATGAAATGAATTCAGTGAAATCTTAAATTCAATAATACTGTGGAATTATTTTATTTATTTTTTTCATTAAAACTAGTTATTAAAATGCATATTATATATGGATATTATTGGCTTGCAGTTACTTTGCCTTTTATGATTATTACTGTGCATGTTTTCTTGCCCACTGGAATTTTAAAACTCTATGCTGACTAAATCATCTTCAGCTCTTTCATTTAAAACAATTCTTAATGAAACCTAGGAAGTCTTCAAGTTTTTTTTAAATATAGGTTGTGAGCCTACCTTGATGAGTGATAATTCTTGGTAGGTATCAAATCCCATGTTTAGTTTCCAAGCCTCCCAGCAACTGCACTGAGCAATCACCTTGTAGATTATTTCTTATCTCTAATTTAAATTCATGCTGTGCTTTGCAAAAATCTTAGTAAGAAAACATACATACTTCTGCTTTTTGTACCACCTTTACAGTTAGCTTTAGGGCAAAAAGATAGTAAGGGAGAAGTTTAGCTTTTATAGCTTTTATCTTATTGAAGTATCCCTGATCTAGATGTGCTTCTGAAAAAATGAAATACAAACCTAGTTGTTTTACTACAAGTCTAAAACATTCAAACTTTAAATTTAAAAAATGGGCCCCCTGCTGTACAGCACTGCCTTGTGGGTGATAAAGTGCAATAATTCAGTCAGACATACTTTGTCTTACTACTAAGTTGTATCACAGGTACACTCAGGAACCTATGGCAATTTTTATGCGTGTATTTAAGAATTATTGGGAGGAAATTATACGTTCTAACAATTTCACATGTAATGAAAATATCCTTTTCTTATTTGCTACACTTTAAGATAAATAATTATTTTCTTGTCTTTGATTCTGCCCTGATAGCACTTTGGTATTCCAATAACAATTAATCAACTTTCCTAAATGACAAGTTCATTCTTAAGATATGTATGTTTACTTATAATATATGGATCTTTATTCATCTGATAGCTACACTTGAGATGCTTCTGACAGTGTATTTCTGAGCTTTTGTGACCCAATTCTGATTTAGAATTTAATAGAGAGAAGCAGCATTTCTGACATAGTTCCTGAAGGATATGCAGTTCATTTATTCTTTAACAAATTCTAGGATGCACTCTTGGCCTCTATATCACTGAAGCATGGTTTTCTACAATGCCATCAGTCTGTGGTGGACGTTATTTTAATAGCAGGATGAAACTTGATCATGTGGACTATAAGATAATGAAAAAAATGGTTCACTTTACAGGATCTTGTTGATGTGACTCTTAGGTGGAGCATCCTTTCTTGTTTTAGAGTCAGCTTTTCTATGCAATCACTTAGCTTTTACTTTATGGACCTTAGATCTTGCAATCACTATTTCTTACTTTAGGTATGGGCCATGAGAAAACCTACAACCAATAGATGGCCCTGTCCTTCTAATTGTACTAAATTCATTCAGATTGAATTTTGTATTCTTACCCTAATTTTCTTCTTACTGTGTTTTTCCACTTTTAAAACTAAATTTGTAGGTACTTCACATATCATATTCAGATATTTTAAATCATGTTTGGAATAAGATGATATTGCACATATATAAAATCCACTTAGGATCGTTTACCTTGGCACCAAGTCAATTCTTCATATAATTTCTGGGATCAGAAATACTTTTTGTTGAGAAGTTTACCTCTTTTACCTTTAGTTATCCTAAGGAGATCCTGGTCTATTCCTGACATTTATGATATTTCTGACCATTCCTTTACAGTACGTAGTGCTCTAGAGCATAAAACTGCTATAAAACATCCTGAGATAAACTTAATCATTTTAACCTGCTCAAGGCATCCTCACTTGCCTTCTTTCTTCTTTGATAGATATAATCCATTCATATTATGAAGTAACTGAGAATATTATTCATTCATATTCTTCTTCTTGAATCATTGATTCACAGCTTCTTTTAATGTGCAATAACATACCGGTCTGAATATATACAACTTCTCATTTTCTTAAGAAAATGATGTTTTCTTAAAAACATCATTTGAACATTAGATTCTGTGGGTAAAGAAAAAATCCTGAGAACTCTTGATCATTTTAAATTTAGCTTTGAAATTTAGTTTTACCTGAAGTAGCCTGACTTTTCTTCATTTAATTCTTCATCTGATTCAAACTCATCATGTACATTGGCTTCTGCTAAGTTCTAACTGGAACATTTTCATGCAGGAATATAACTGAATTTTTCTTTTAAGTCTCTGCAATTCTTTCAGACTGCAATCTGATCTCACTATTGAATCTGGTCCATTTGGGTTTTTTGTTGCTCCCTTTAAAGGCTTTTAGCATATCATTTTTGTACTACAAGCTTATCCATTTCATCATACATTCTACATGATTGCGTTTGTAAAAATAATACTTGAGTCCAGAGGCAAGCCTATAAAATAAAAATCCAGTTTAATAAGAGATTATCTCACTTGCTATCAGACAAGGAGAACTTTCCTTGTTCTCACACACACACACACACACACACACACACATTTTATTGTTTTCTGTACATGAATTCTATTGAAAAATCTAAGTAGTGTTTTCCTGGATAAATGCTATACAGATACAATAAATCACAAGGTTTTCTAAGCTATAGAGCTTCTTATGCTCACTCAAATATTCAATTTCTCTATAAAATTATCTTAGTGCAAACATCTAATTATGCCTTAAAGGTATTAAATATGGTGGTGTGTTCTGGTTCCCGATGGGATTAAAAGTAAAAAAGATTTTATTTTTATGTATTTATAAGGATCAAAGTACATCAAAATTCTTGATCATTAACAGAATAGTTAGAAAATATCAAGTCAAAAGTCAAAATTCTAATAAGTTTCCAATTATAAACATTTAAATAATAAGTTGATATTAATGGCCTGAGGAGCTGGAAGAAAACTCTGGAGAAAAAAGCCATATTCATTTCTGTATTAAATACAGTAACATTTCCCTCTATACTAAGTAAATTTAATTTGTAAAGAAGGTGTATGAAAATAAGAAAATTTCTTTTTCCTTTTCCTTTTTTTTTTTACCAGGGATCGAACTCGGGACCTTGTGCTTGCAAGGCAGGTGGCAGAACCACTGAGCTAAATCTCCGGCCCGAAAATTTCTTTTTCTAACAGAAAAACTCCTTGTCATATATTAAGAGAAAGTTTAATTTGGCGTGTGAACTTGTTGCCTCTCACAATTTCTTCTCTAATCTGATTAAATATTGACTAAACTCTTTCCCCAAATTCCCATTCCTTTCATCTTTTCTTTTTTGCATATGTTCTCTATTTTCTTATCCCTTGCCTCATTAAGGCCATGTTTTCCATGTGCTTTTATATATCCCAGTATAATTTAAAATCTCATCTGTAACACACTTTCAAATCTACTACATTACTGTTTAATGAGGACCCAAAAATTGTTCAAGATTTATTAAGTAGCTATTATGTTGTAGGCAATCTGGTAGCATTGTAGATGCAAAAATGAATAATACATAAGTACTTCCTTCAAATGGTTTACAGCCAATAAAAGCCATAGTCAAGCAAGGAAATAATTATATGAACAGACACAGAAAATAATGAACAAAATTAATGTCTCTTACTATACAAGATGTGTGGTAGTGTGAAATTGGGAGCAAATCTCAGAAAAAGAAGAAAAATAATCTTTCACAAGAGAAATGGTATATGTCAAAGTAGATTTTTGCTCAGGAGAGATGGAATGTAGGGAACGGGATAGACAAAGTAGCCTCAGGCAATGATTACAGTGTCAAATGGTGTGTTCAGTGAACTTCGGAGAGTTAGGGCTTTCACACAAAACTTTTGTGGGAAACTGATATGGAGGTGTATGAACAGTCTTTTGGTGGCTATAAATGGAATGTAACCCAGAGAGTTAGACCATGTTTTGCATGTGGCAGGTCAGGGTTCTCTACCCAGGGCAGGAAAAAAAAAAAAGATTTGAGTATCAATTTTGTAGAAGATACAGAATTGTTGAGGAATTATAATTGGAAGGGTTAAGGATAGTGCTAATTGTAACTTATCAGTAAAAAAATAAATGTTGATATTCTTTTGGAGAGAATGTAGATAATGACTAAAAGGAAAGGAAGCTGGATAGAGGATGGCATACCTGGTAGGGAGATCAGTTCGAAAAAAAGATTTTGAGACAAAATGCTATAGCACCAGGAAAGGAGGAGAAGGTGGCTGTAGAAAAACTACTATGTATATCTTGAATGTTTTTTGCAGAAAGATAATTAAAAATTCAATTTAGAAATAAATTCTAGGTTTCACACTGCTATGTATGATAACGCTAATAAATCCACATGGGACTACAGCCACATATATTGTTCTTCCCTAAAATCTTTTCCTTTCTCTGGATAAGTTTACAATTCCAGACCCGTATGCTTCACTTGTTGCCACGTGACTTCCTTTCTATAATGAAACGGCCAGTAGTGTTGTGTTTGTCTTAATCAGGAACAAGATTTCAGAGCAAGAATTTGATTCACAGTTTTCTTTTCCCTTTACCATTAGACTCTAAATGTTTCAAATTTCTCCGTTAATCTGGATCCCAGAAACAACAGGACATGAAACAAAGCCCTACATGATCAAAAATATAAATTATTACATTAAGCCAGTGAACTACCATGGCCATTTTTAATTATGCCATATCCTAATATATCCTGAGCTTTACAGACAACTATACCTTACCAAATGAGCTTTGGAGAGATGACCAATTCTATTCTTAACAGATTGAGACTAGGCCTTGTGATGGCTCATATGTTTGTGGCATTAGAGAACTAAGAGGACACATTCATTTCCACTTCCGTGATGCTCTTCTTGAGCAGTTATTTACTTTTGATATTTTACCGATTGCAAGATAGTATTGCCTAATGATTACAGATGTGCTGTTTAAAATCACACTGTCCATGTTTGAATCTCAGCTCTTTTACCTCAACTTTTTATGCTTCAGTTTCCTCATCTGTAAAGTAAAAATGACCAAACAATCTACAATTATGTCATAGGGTTCTTGTGAAAATTAAAGTAAAATGTACATCTGCACTTAGAAGAGTCTCTAGGTTGTAGTGTTATGCAATGTCACTGTTACTATTTTTATATTCATAACTAAATCCTTTTAGGAAGCAGGAATGTCTGTAAGAAATTTCACATTCCACTGACCTGGAAAAAAAATGAAGAAAAGGATGTCCAGGCTTATCTTTCGAGGAAATCTACTCCATTGGAAATCATTTTTATTACTAACTTTAAAGTGAGATTAGCTTCCCTGTGTATATTTATTTTCTGAACATTTTAATTTATTTGCATGAATACACATTTGCTGGATGTAATATTCAGATTTCTTGAGAGGATTTTATTTAACACATCTTCCTTTTATTCATCCCCTGTCCTTCCTCTTCCTCTCTCTCTCTCCGTCTCTTTATCTTTTTTCATTTGCAATAGATCTATCTACTATCTACTTGTTTCCTATTATCTATCTTTTATTTTGCTCTTTATTTAATTTGGGGTTTCTCATAATTGAGAAACTATGTGATATTTAAACTTATGTGTCTGATTTATTTCATGTAATATTATGGTCTCAATGTGCATCTGTATACCTACAAATGACTCAAGTTTATTTTTCTTTATGGCAGAATAATATTCCATTGTTTGTAAATATCATATTTTCTTTATTCATTCATCTTTTGATGGACATATAGACTGCTTCCAAGATTTGGCTCTTATGAACTGTGCTTTTATAAAAGTGGTTATGTACCAGTCCAATGTGATATCTTTAACTCTTTCAGGAAGATACCTAGAAGGGTAATAATTGGGTCAATTGGAATTTTTAGTTTTATCTTTTTCAAGAAACTTCATAGTGATTTCCATAATGGTTGTGTAGTTTACATTTCTATCAACAATGCAGAAGGGTTCCATCTTCCCCTGAAACCTCACCAGCAGTTGCTATTATTTGATTTCTTGATTTCAGCCACTATTTTGAATTGCTAATTGGCTCTTATATACCCTACATAGTCTTTATGAAATATGAAAGAGTCCTTTCAAAACTAAACAATTCTTTAAAAATGAAGTTTGATGAAATAAACATGTAACTGTCAAATATCAATTAAGATAAGGAATAAGCTATTGTAAGGTATTCTCAAAAACAGTAAAATTATTTTGCATTATTCTGAGATTTCTTCCTCCTATGAAGGACCTAGTGGTCTGTATTTCTGTCAGTCTGTATTTCTGTAGTCTATATTTCCATCAGTGCTCAGTTGCTCCCCACATTTGTCTGCAATTCTGCTCATCCCTGGATGGTCTTGTGTTCAGGTTTGAAAGCAGGTCCTGTCTGGTCTGCTAAGTTCATTTGAGTCTGCCACTGTGGAGAGCTCATAAGGCTTAAGGTCAGAGATGTACTTCAACCACAGAAGTTGTACTTCTGGTCATCATTATACATACATTACATGTATGATACAGTATAGAATCTCAATTAAGGCTAAAGCCATGTGGGCAGGAATAAATTTCTATGCCACTATGAAAATAGGTGATACCTTATATTTTTTTACATATGCAAAATGGAGATAACAATAGCATTTACCTCTTAGATTATGATTATTAAATGAGTAAATATATAAAATTCAATTTTTCTTGTCATAAGAAAATTACTCAAGAATTAACTGCTATTTCAAAATGATGTTTAAAAGTTTCAAAACACCAAGAGATAAGTTTCATACAACATTTTTGTCATTTTCATGATCCAAACTTAGAACAATCAAAAATGCTGCATATCTATTTTCACTTGGTCTTCTTTAAGAAACAGTCTACTTTAGGATGATAATTAAAAATGATTAGGAAGCAAACACGATAGTGAATGTGACATTAGTTGGCATGTGACTTTGTCAGTAATGCAAAAATCAACCCAGGAAGCAGCTGTCTCCTCTACTTGAATCCTGCTCACAATCATCAGGTCAGGGTGAACATTTCATTGGTTTTTTGTTTGTTTGCTTGTTTGTTTTTTGAGACAGAGGCTCAGTATATAGTTCAGGGTGGACTTGAACTCACAGCTGTCCTCCTGCCCCAACCTCCCAAGTGCCAGGATTCCAGGTGTGCACCACCATATCCCGCCTCATTATTCTTCACTATTAGAGCAACAGATCAATTCAGTGTTCTATGAGAATCAATAAGAGATTTAGGTGTTTTGTCAAACTTGACAATAAAGAAATGTATGCCATGCAACTTTTATTCCTGAAGAATGTAGGTCAGTGATGGTGAACCTTTCAGAGCTTTCAGTGATAGCAAACAGCCCCTGCTGAAGCACGCATGCCACCGATGATGTTGACTATTCCACCCTTTCCCTGTGTAATTATTGAACTGTTCCCTGACTGGTTCCCTGTGTAATTAAAGAAGGATGGGGAAGATTGTCAGTATCTATGGACAATGTGGAAAACATGTTCTACCCAATTGAATAACCTGAGTATATAGTTGAAAATAAAACATGAGAAAATAAATTCCTTTCTGAGAGCTGGAGAAATTATAGATAAGAAAAAAGTTTTATTTATTATAAGTAAAATAGGGCATATGATTCCCCCCAAATTCTTTCTTTTCTAATTTTTCCATCAAGTCTCAAATCATGTTTCCATTTTAATTTATGTCATTGTATTAGTCTAATATACTTACCTTATTACATAGAATCATGCTAATTATAATGGCATGTAGAGATGTTTCTGAATGTCAGGTCAGAAATTATGAGAATCTTTTAAAAGATAGTCTTTGTTTTGGGTTTGTTATGACATTTAATTTTAAACTACAAAAAAATCCCACGATTTTTTAAAAAACAGGAGGAAAATATCCCTAAAATAGTATAGCTCTCTCCAGGAGATTGTAGAAGGGTATTAAACTGGAAGAACAGCAACAATATTTGAACTGGAATACACTAGACCCCAAAGGTTTCAGTGATCAAGCAGGCTTCTTGTCCATTAGCCTGTGCTATTGTGGGAATGAGAAAGGGTGCCCTTCTAAAGGGCAGCATAAATGTTCAGAAAAATCAAACATTTTCATCAAGGGACTGAATCTAATTCCTCAAATGACTGAGAAACACAGGCAGGGGGCCCTTCCCTTTCGAGGTAGAAATGACACTAGAGGCCATGGGGGCCAGATTGAACCAGGAACTCTGCAGGCCCATATGCCAAGAAGTGAGTCAGAAAAGGTGTTGCATGCAAGAGGAAATGCAGATAACAATTCAGGTTGCTGTGCAGGAAAAAGACCTTGAATCAAAAAGGGTGAGAAAGAGTCAAAAAACAGGTTAAACCCAGAGAGGGAGGAGTAGAAAAAGACAGATGCTACTCTTCTGATTGATCCTAATTGATTGTATAGGGGACATTTTGCTAGCAGCCATTGCTTTTGTGAGCTATAGGATATAAACACTGGGAGAAGAGCCCCTACTAAACAGCTATGGTATAATACATACATACTTCTGTAGCCTCAGAGTCACTTTCCAGAATTAGACAGGCTCAGAACTTCCTTGGATTTGCAAAGCGAAAGACTTACAACTTTTTTCCTCTTGAGTCCATACCCTTTCTATTGTTCTCTGGTTTTCTTCTTTATCAATATTTAGCTTTTATTTCACATATTCAACTCAAACAGTTTAGAAGAAAAATCCTCACAATCCCAGTGGCTTAAAACTCTACAATTATGTGACTCAGACACATGAACTTAGACTCTAATGCTATTTATTTAAATTACTTATTGAAAAATCTATCTCAGCTCATGGATTGCTTCTCTCTTACCTTGAGCCAATAATGGTAACTAGGTAATGTAGCAAAAGTTAAACAGGCTTCTAAAGCAACCACCGTGGCTGTTCTCATAGAGAGTGACTTAAAAGGTTTGGGTATGGAGGAAAAATTTCTCATCACTAGTATATAATCTCTGTGCTTAAGAAGTTTTTTTTTTTCTCTGAAACAGACATACAAATGTGAAATTAAAATACATTGTCATAGATATTGTGTTAGATATGCATTCCTATTTTCCACAGTAAAATGTTTATAATGGAGTTATGAAAGACCGCTCTTTATGGGTGGAACTTTAAGGAGTTTTTAATGATATTAATTTACACACCATTATGCTGCATTTTTGTGTTCTCAATAACTTGAGGGAAAATAGACAAGTCATTTAAAAATCTTTCATCAAGAAGCCATTAAATGTTGGATGACTCTATTTGGATTCTAAACTTGTCATTTAAATAGTATTCTTAATTCTTAATATAACTTAAATAAATCATCTAATTTTTCCTGAGGCTGTTACCTAATTTAAAAAGAAAACATTGAGTGTTGAGGTTATGTAACAATAGCCATTCAGCTTTATAATTTAATAGTATTCAAAACAAATTGAAGCTAAAGATACTAATGTAATTATGGACTAACAAAGTCTTTCAAAGAATGTCTTTCTCTTACTGGTTTTGAACCTGACTCCATCTTCCCAAACCACACACACACACACACACACACACACACACACACACACATACACACATAAAACACATTTCTGTGGTAGGCTGAAAAAATACCTTCTAATGCCAAAAAGATATTTACTTCAAACAAATTGCAAACGATATTTTATTTCAAAGAACATTAGAACTCCTACATATTTACATCAGAACCCACATAAGATGGATTTGCAAGTGGGTTCCAATTTCAGTAACAAGTGTCCTTATAAGAGACATTATATGGAAAAGGGACTCTCAGAATAGAAAACAATGTGACATCAGAGGCAGAGTTTGAAGTTATGTAGCCACAAGACAAAAAGCCATATATTGTGCCAACAACCAGCAGAAAGTGGAAGAGGTGAAGAAGGATTCTGTCTGTGAGCCTCTGAGGCAAGCATGACTGCAGTGCTGGCACCTAGATTTCAGGCTTCTGGCCCCCAGAACTGTGAGATAAGTTTGTATTACTTTAGGCCACCAAGATTTCTGGCAGTTAGTTATAGCAGTTACAGGAAACAAATGCTTTGTTGCCATAGATTTTGCCTGCCCTTCTTCCACTGACAGAGATGAAAATCCTACCTGTTTCCAGAGGACCTGCTTCAGTATCACTTCCTTGGCTAAATTCTTTTGGCTTTGCCCAGCCACAACAGTAAGCACTAATCTCATTTCCTTCACTATATTTTATTTAATATTTTAATATTCTACTATTTACCTTTCTCTCTGGTCTCAGGGGTAAATTGGATTACTGGAAAAGAGTCAGAGTCACACAAATATTTCCTGTGCAGCTATGGGCCTGTGACCTCTCAGTGCAGCATTAGGGCCATCTATACAGGATTGTGGATAGCAGCAGCTTCCAAATCCTCAAACATCTGGGTACTTATTTGGAAGTCAATTTACAGGTTCGAGGTTTTAAATCTGGTGGATAGTTGGCTTGATGGAATCAAAATGATGCAACAAAAATAGAACATTGAAATCCAACTTTATGTATGAATGCCAGACTAATATATTATTAATTTACTCCATGAATCTAAAAGTTAAATTGACGTATTATTTTGGTTTGCTTGAATTTTATTTGGTTCATAAAAAAAGAGAGAGTGAAGAGATGTAAGACATGGTGGAATGTCTTCTACAGCAAAACCTGAGTCACCAGAGTGAGTCATTCAACAATGCAGCTTCTTTCACCCTGCATTCAGTTCATAGAAGCAACTGTCCAACACACTGTCTCTGTCGATGTTAGATGAGTTGGCCTTGCATGAGAGAGTTCATGCTTTTTAATGGTAGGAGGAAACATTAGCGCTCTTCTTTTGCAGATAAGGAAATTAAAACTGCATGACAACGTTTTTGTTGACAGTAAGTCACTTTGTCTCTCTAAAACTGTATCCCATCATCACTAAAAGGAGAGATGCATGCATCAATTGAGTTTGTCCACTATAGTCTTCTGTTAAAATACCTCGCAATGCCTCTCAGTGCTGCTCCTGCTGTGCTTGGAGATTCCCTCTCCTGCCCACCTGAGTAAATCAGGTGCAAGGCATTCCTAAGCCACTCAATGGTTAATATCATGTAGAAACTCCTCACAGTCTAATTATGCTTTAGCAGTTCCCCATGCCTACAACCATACCTATTTTTCAGTATGTGTCATTTATTGTATACTTGGGCTTAAGTATCTCCTTTAAGAATCTCTTTTTAAAATAGTGCCTAATTATCCTTCTCCAAGGAAGATAATGATGCTTTCAACTTTAAGAACTGTATCTAAAAGAAAATAAAAAGATCAAAGTATTTTGGATAGAAGAAATCTTATGTTTCCTTAAAAAACTAACCTGCTTGAAACAAATATGAAAATATATTTAATTCCCAATGGAATGTTTTGAGAAAAACATAAACAAATGAAGAGATGTGTTTAGTAGATAAGCTGTGTTCCAATGTATTGCTCTCCTGTCTTTCTAGATACTGTAATATGTATTTAAAAAGAATAATCCTGATATAAAAGCAGATATGAGGGTCAGTGATGGTCACATTGTTTGGCTGACTTTATTCACACAGAGCAGACTTTGAGATGTTGTATAAGGTATTCCTAAAGGCTGAGCCCAGAGAGATACTGTCAGAGAACAGATTTAAAGCTCCCTATGAAAATATCCATTGTCCTAATCTGGAGATGTGGAATAAGATTCCCTTGATGAAACAGGCTTCCCTAAGACATGCTCTTATGGAGGACTGTAAGCTTGCATTACTGTCTAAATTACTTAGTTTAGCAGCATTTAGTGAATAATTCTCTTAGTAAAACCCATTTCAAGTTTGGTGAGAATTAAATGATGAGATATTTGGTTGTACAAGTGTGGAAAAGAAAAAAAAATGGATGAAAAATGAAAAGTGAGATAAATCAATGGAGTTCGAAGTGAGTTACAATCCCCCCATACACACACAAAGTCACAGTTCAGAGTTCTTGGCCTCAGTTCTTTGTGGATTTTTCCTTAGAACCTAATGTTTGTGGAAACACCAGCAACTTCAAGGAAATCACAAATATTCCCTGCAGTTGTTCTTTTGGTGGGAAGTTTGCAAGTATCAAATCAGAGAGCATTATTCTGATCTTCTTGTTGCTGATTGGCTGCTGCCCTGTAACTGTTTCTGGCAGATGCACCAGCATTCCTGCATCATAACAGGTTGCTGTACCTTGAGTTGCCATCTAGAGTGTTCTTGGTTTTGTTCTTCTTAAAGCCCTAAGATCCCTAAGATGCCACCAAAACACCCTGCACCTTCTAAGGCTTTATTAATACAGTATTTTATTACATTAAGTTGCATAACAATAGGAGACATACAGGTTTAAACTATAGGGTTTAAACTATAAAAATAGGCATTTATAGTCATTTTTTCTGACCATGTCTGAAATTTGCAGTTTTCACAATTCGAGAGTGCTCACAGAAACATAATCTCCGCAAATTTTGGGTTTTCACTGTATATAGGATGGTTTGGATCTAGCATAGACCAAGAGGCTCAAATTTCCCAGTTGAAAATATCATGTTACAGGTTAGGTTTCTGAATTATGTACATAAAGCTTCATTCTGAACCCCGTTCTGGAATCAGGATGGGGAAACATTTTGGAAAAGCTCCCATAATATATGACACAGATGCCCCATCTCAGAGGCTATTACTAATATATATCCAAGCCCTTGGCCTTTATTTAGCTATGTAAAGTCAACAAATGCACAGAAAGCAAAAAGCCTAAAAAGCTTAGAGCATACACTATCAGACATTGTTTATCTGTTTTTTCCACTTAATCTTCCAAACAACTTTCTTTTACATATGTAAATGTATGTGAAAGTTAAATATATATATAACTTTTTGGAACAAAATACCTGACATCCACAACTCTTAAAGGAGGAGAAGTTTTTTTTAGCTCTCACAGTTTCAAAAGGTTAAACCCATGCTCAGCTGAGTTCAGGATGGCAGAGGGGACCAGCGGAGGAGAGGTGCTCATGCTCAACCCTTGGCAGCCCAGAAGTGCAGAGGGGAGGGTGGAGCCAGGGGAAAATCATGCACCCTTCCAGGGCTCACCTCTTTAGACCAGGCTCCACTTTTAACAGAACACTTAACTATGTACTCATGAATGGATTAAACCGCTAATGAGTATAGTGCCCCTGGGATATCATGGTCCAGTCACTTCCAAAAGCCCCACCTCTGGACACATGAGAGTTTTGAGGATATATTGAACTAATGTATGTGTATATATACAGATCTGTATGTGTGTGTATTTCCTTTATAAAATGAGAACAATTAAATAACTTAAGGTATCACTAGAGCAAGATTCCTTCTATGTCATTCAGACATCTTCCCAAAGAGAGGTGCAATATCAGACTTTACTTTTGTCATTATGTTCGAAGTTTATGACTAATAGGTCCATGATAGGATTAATTTCTGTATTATTTACAGTGCCCCTTTGATGATGATACCTCTTCCAAGGGCAGCATAGAGCTAGGATCTACAGAAAGGGTTTTCCTTTGAACTTTTTCCCTAGGTACCTACCTTTCATTAATTTTTTATTACTCTGTTGTGAGATCCTTCTCCATGCTACATAATGATGTAAGTTGTTTAGGCAGATAAATCTGTTAACAAAACTAACAAAAATCTCTGTCCTCAAGGAGCTTTCATTTTATCTCAGGACAGATGGTAAATAAATACAAATCACAGTAAGGAAGCAGGGTATTTGGCATATAAAATTAATAAATGATATAGAAAAAACTCACAGCAGGATAAGGCATATCTGGAAAGCCAGGAGTGGAGCATGAGAGGAAGAGGGTGATTGAATGGCTGGGATAAGTGGGTTTCATTGAGATGGTAAAATCTAAGCAAAACCCTTAAGCAAATAAGGGATTTGTTAAAGCTGAAGGAAAGTTACAGTGCTTTAAAAAAATACTCCAAGATGAAAGTATCTGGGTCCTTTGAATGTTAAGGGAGGCTATAAGGCTGGCATAAAGTAAGTGCAGGGGACAAGAGGAAAAGACAGGGTCAGACAAGTTAGAGAGGAACAGTTTATGAAAAACTTGCTAGGTCATTGCCTAGACAATTTTATTCTGAGCTAACTGGGAAAGGATGTGGGATTTTCAGAAAAGATGTACAGATGTGCCGCAACTTAACTTTTACAAATATCACTCTGTCCACTGTGCTGACAGAGGTATAGAAGGTTGGAGAGATCTCTGTGAGTTGATACAATCAAAGCTTTGAGATGTTAGTGATTCGGGGCAAGATGGGAGACAGGTAAGGAGAGGGAAGTATTTTATGGAAGTAGAGTCAAGAGCGTTTGGAGATTGATGCTACTTATATATTTGAAAGAACATATATAATGATGAGTCCAGGTGATTCTTGACTTGAACAACTGAATGAATGAAACTATCATTTTTAAATAAAAGTAAATGGGTGCAGAAATATGCTGGGGAGGAAAGACCAAAAGTTGATTTTTGGACAAAATGGAGATTCTTATTAGATATGTGTATAAGTAGTTTATTGCTATATAGCAAATTGCCACAAATTTAGAACCTTAAAATGGAGAGAGGGGAAAGGAAGGGGAAGAGGATGAGGAAAAGAGAAGCATCAAGATATATTATGTACAGGTACAAATTCCTTATGATTAAGGTGATCATTAAGTATATTTAAAATGTACCAATAAAATTAATTTTTTAAATGTAGAGATAAAAAATTATACCCAATTATTAAGTCTTACCTCTCTAGGTCAGAAGTCCACCTGGCCTTGGCTGGGTTCTTAGCTGAGGATTTCACTGCCAAAAGTCAAGATCTCATTCAACTTGGCTTCTCGTACATATAGATTATGGGAAAGAGTCCATTTCCAGTTATTCAAGTTGTTGGCAAACTCAGTTTTACTGATCATAGGCTGAAATCCCCATTTTCTTGTTGGCTTTTAACAAAGGAATCACCTTCTGCTCATTCTCTGTGGTTCTTCCATCTTTAAAGACATTAATGTTCTGTCAAATCCTTCCCTTGCTTCAATCTTTCTGACTTTCCCCTCTGTCTTCCTCATTTTTATCTAGCTTGAGAAAGTTCTCTTCTTTTAAGGGTCTAATGTGAGTACATTAATTTCATTCATTAATTTTGTACTGTAAAATAATATAATCTCAGAGCAATAGTAGGGGTGGTAGACAATAAGTGGGTGAAGACATGTGAAGGTGAACCATCTTAATTATTTTTTGATACCGGGGATTGAACTCAGGACCTTGTACTTGTGAGGCAGGCTCAGTGCCACTGAGCTAAATCCCAGGCCTACTATCTTAAAATTTTCACTGCCACTATAATCAAGTGCACATATTGAATAGCTAGTTAGATATATGAGTAAGTTGTCAGCCAGCCTTGTGAAATAAACTGTAAATTCCTGGTGTCTGTCATTACTACATAGCCACCTCAAGCAGTTGGGAGTACCTTGCTAAATGACACTTAGCCAAAGGCAAAGATGGAGCTGTCGACACAAGGTCAGATATTTTCATTCTGCAAATTACCTGAAGGAAAAATTTTAGAAACTCTCTTCCTTGGATAAATCCAATTGGAATGTCATACTCTGGTGATAAGGACTTTTCTTCCTAGAATGTTTGGTTGCAGTTATTTATAAGAAATCCATGTCAACCTCAATGGTAGGCTATGACTCTCCTTAAATCATTCATTTTTTTCAATCCTAAATGGTTCCTGCTATTCTCATGGGCTTTAAATAGGTCTGTGCAAAGAAAAATTACATTCAATACTTTTTTATTCCGAGAGCATAGTTATCAGATCCAGTCCTAATATTGAACGTACACAGAAGCAGAAACCAGGGTGCTCTTTGAGAGATATATTGAGCATGTCTTCTGGATGGAAAAGTAAGTAGTTAGGAAGAAAGCATGAGGACTTACATCACTCATCATCTGGTGAATTAATTAACCTGATGCTAGACTAATGTGAAGCTATTTTGTTGTTAAGGGTGATTAACAAATTCTCCTACTTAAGAATTAATGCTTATATATACAACATATATGAATACATATGTATGTAGAAATTCTATTAGGCAAAATTATATCAAAATGTTATTTTGGGATTAAAATAATTTAACATAAAAATAAAGAAATAATCTCTTTCTGGAAATTTCTGAAGCTAATGTATAGTCCCTATAGTTATGAAAAATTGACATCAAACAGTAAAGAAAATTAAGCCAAATGACTTTTTCTTGTCAAAATCATTAGTCTTAATGCTAGAGAACACAGGACACTGAACTTAGACATAAATGTGAGGCCTGTTTCTGTCATATGAGAGCATCTCCATCTACCACAACGGGAGAGATGAGGGTGGAGATTGGAAGGGATGCCATTGTGAACAGCTGCCAGATCATTTCTGTTATGTTTAGTTCAGCTTGAATTACAGAAGGAAAATTGAAGTAAGCCTTTTGCTTTGGGATGAATAAATATTGTTGAATCAGATGCTAAGATAGACTTTAACAAACTTAATAGCATCCCGAAATCCAAAGTAGGGAGATTACTAGATGATAATGAATCTGAAACTTGTGTTCAAAGAAAAAAGATTATTTGACCTGAAGATGTTTTGAAAGTGAAGAATATAGAGTCAAAGCAGTTCTTTCCTAGTATTTAAATAATCACCTTGATGAAGAAAGAAAATATTTGTTCAGCATCATCTTAAAGACAGGGACTAGAATGAATAGTTGAAAATAAGGAATTTATCCAAAACATTTCAGATCAATGTAAGTATGGATTTTATAGGGAAAAAAAGTTATGTAATTTGAAATGATGAGGAATATTTACTATTCGTGCTTTGTAAAATGATCCTTTGATCTGATTCTGAGATTCTAAGAGCCTATGTTAAAAGATAATTTTACTATCTACTTACCTCATTATATGTGATATTTCAAGTCCCTAAAGTAGTAAGAGTTTCTGTGTTACAGATAAAAGTTGCCAAAGTTATCTTTGAAGGGCTATTATCTATCAATCATGATATCCCATAACAAAGACTTCTAGATTTTCTCTAAAATACATTTTCCATTTTTCTCAAATAAATGATACCTCAGAATTTTAACTGGATACAGGTCTACTCAGGATAAAGATTTCACTTTGAGCCTTTAATTGTAGCTAAGTTGGTCCATGTAAAAGTATATGGCTAATAGATTGTAAGCAAAAATGACACATAGAAATTTTCCTAAAGCATTCTGAGAGACAGCCACTGGCACCTCTGTCACTCTTTGTTCTTTACCACGCCCTCCTTCCTGTTGATATGATGTCTATAAATAGGGAGAACCTTGTAGATCCTGAATTACCTTGGAAATGAAGACTATTCCTGACATATCAGTGTACAGCTCCATGGTGGACCTACACCTGTTCCTATAACAGTTGCTAACTGACTAAAGTAGTAAGTAAAAAATGGTAAGGATATTGAAGAAATGCTGGTTTACATTTGTTAGCTAATACTTTTGCTTAAAATTTATACTCTTCTATAGCTTATAAATAATCTGAAAGCTGTAATTTACATGCTTTTTTAAAACACTAGGTATCTCTGAAACAATTTCATCTGATATTTTCAACACTTACAATAAAGAACCAATTGGTTTGGAAGATTTAGCATTTAAGTCAGAATGTTATGGTATCCCAGGGGCCTTAAGAATGCTCAGGGGAGAGCCACTAGCAGAAGTAACTAAATATACTAATACACCCACTGCAAACATCCTCATGGGATGCTATAATACTATGATTTAGTGTCTATGCTGTTTGGCTAGGAAGAGTACTTAGATTTTATATCTTTGCAGGAAAAATATCCCATGTTAGCATATATTTATTATAAAAATTAAAAAGAAATTGTATCTCTTTAATAAATATCCCATGGATATCTCCTATAGATATGAAACATTTTATGTAATTGATGTAGCATAGTCAATAGACCATGTCAAGCTTTCTAGCAATGTCCTTTAAATGAACTTTACATAAGCCTTAAGAAATATCGAAGATGGAAAAAAGTATATTTTTATAGGTTGAAGCATATTTGATTAATTCCAAGGTTTATTTTCTAGAAAATCACTAAGAACTCTCCAGGAGAGATATTCTGTCTGTTTTACAGAGAAGCCATGTAATCATTTGCAACTTAGGCTAAATATGTGTTAACATAGGCCTGAAATTAATTCTTCACACATATTCCCCAAATATATTAAATTTCATTCATTTAAGAAGTTTTAAACTTGAATCAATTTTATTTTAGCAATATGTATATAAAGATAAGGACTAGGTGCTACATAGCAAATCCAGAATGTTCAAGCTTTACTTCCAGTGTAGTTAATTCAACATTGGAGTAGGATGGATTTCAGAGTTACATAGAAGAGTTTTTCCCCAAAATTCATGCATCCTGCCCCTGTAGACATGTTCAATCAAATCCAAAGTGCTAGCCTACTAAGTTTGCCCAGGTGAGTCTCATGAATCCATTTAGAACTACTTTTCAAATCAAGTTTATATAGACCAAATTATTAAGCTGCCCTTCTCATTAGGAGTTTTAAGAGCATAGTAAAATTACAGTCAACCAGAACCCTCAAATAATATGTATAATTCTCCACTTTTTAATGAAAGAAAATGATGATAAGAAGAACACAATGCAATATCAGGAGATGATTTGAAAGTTCAACTAATATAGCTCGCCTGATCTCTATAGATCCAGCTGTACTTGCTTGGCTCCTCTAACTGCAGGCTGATAGGGTGGAAACCAATGTGATACGCAGGTGCTGCAGGGTCTTAAATCATCAGAGGGATTCAGGGATGTTCATTCTACAGAGTCACTTACAAAGGAAAAAGGAAAAAAAAATCTTTCTAAACATTTCTCTGTAACAATGAAAAAAAATGATTGCTTTTTAAAGTAGATGTTTCAACCAGAGTTAATTTCTCAACCATAGTTGAACTGAAATATTCACTTATTGATATTTGACCTTGTACATATGCAACTATACATGTTTGACCCTGGAAATAAAATTAACACATATTACAGATTACCTGGTGTACAAAAAACAAGGATTTTTATAATTTATCATGTGGAATGATTGTATTTCCAGTGCAATAAACTGAGTTAAAAAGATATAGTCAGTATCTTCTGGTTTCTGTTTAAGAAAAATATGGTAAATATGAAGAATTAAAATATGCTTTAATAAGTCATTGAACTATTCAGATCTTTACTTTGACTTCCATAGTTAAAATTTTAAAGGGTAGAGTCAGGGAATAATAAAGCAATTAATGACAACTATGTATGCATGTTTATGTGTATTAATGAAGTCATCTGAGGTCTTTTATGTTATGACCAAGGTAATGCTATGGCAAATATAATTCCACTTAAAGTTTTATTCTGGTTACTTGTCAATGTAGTATGTTATGAATATTTTTATTAATACTACAACCTATAGTTTGTAGAGAGTATTTCCAACTTAGTAAGAGGGACAGTAATTGGAGAATCACAAAGCTATATTCAGCTTGATGATTTTTTTCTGGCTTTTGTGTAATTGAGGAACACAGATAATTTTCTGGACACATAAAGTTTTTCCTGATATACACATGCCTCATTGTGTTCCTTCCAGTACTCTAGCCAAGTAATTGTACCATTCTTTTGGCTTGATGGACAGTTGGAGAAATAGGAGGCTTCCTCTGTAGCAAAAGAATATGAGTAGAGTATTTGGCATAGCTACACTATGTTGGAGAACATATTGGTAGTAAGTGGCCTAAGGTCATCTAGAGAGCTTCACTCAAAACCAAAATTTGCATCCAAATCTACTTAATTGAATGATGGTGAACACAATTATCACACTGTGATAAAAGAAGCTGAGGGTGGCTCAGACTTTCTCAGCTTTACACTATTGGGATTTTTTGCCAGATAATTCCTTTTTGTAAGGACTGTCCTATGGATGGCAGGGTGTTTAGTGCCATCCCAGCCTCTACTCACTATACACATTAGTAGCACTTTCCCACCAATCCACTTTCCATTGCGATAAGCAAAAACAGTATCCAGACATTGACAAATGACCCTTCATGGGTAGACTTCCCTGAAACGTGAGCCACAGGATCACCTAATGACCAAACTCAGAGAAGAGATTGTCTGCATCTTCAACCACATTTAATAAAATGAGTATAATTAGTGAGTTAGCAACATATTGGTACAAAATTTAACAAATTCTTTTCAAAAGTTTAGTAACATATTTTGGTTGTAAACTCATTAAAGAAGGTTCTATTTCCTATTTTTCAATTATTAAAAGAATAGTAAGCACAACTTCTGTTACACTATTACTGCCTAGCACTGGAGATTAGTGAGAGTATACCCTTATTAAGAAAATTAATGAAAAACAAGGTGACACTGAGCATAAATAGTAAGATGTTAGGGGGTGTAATTAGAACAGAATACATGGCAGTATTAGAATAAAAATCAATATAATTTTTAAGATTCCTATATCTTGCTTAATGGTAGAAGGTTGGAGGAACTGCTAGCAAGACAAAATCAAACTTAAAAGACATATTTAAAGAAAAGAGCTTAAACACTAGAAAAATTCCCCGTCCATTTCCTTGTGTATCTTCTTTGTCAAAACTCCTTAAGGATACAGGCATTGTGGTAACAGGGACTTTATCATATTAATCTTAAAATACCTAGTATTTTTCTGATTTTAAGTATAAGGGTTATTAAACATTTATTCCACTAATGAATGGTGAGAATGAATCTTTAAATCTATTTCAGAATAGTTTATCCTATGTATTGTCACTTTTTTACTTCAGTTCCAAAATATCTCTTGCCTGGAACATCTCTTTAATTTCTAAATCATCTTCCCTCTTTTATGTTTTCAATTTGACTCTTCACCAAAATATACCCCAAAATTTTTTGGCAAACTTATTTTGGATAATGTAATTTCCTTCAAATGAGCCCACTGTCGATCCCCTGTCACCAATAGTAAAGTCTAAGTGCTTTAATATTATTTTTTAAATTTTTAATCTAGCCCTTGCTTATCATTGCCTCCTTGTTTACTGCTATTCATGTGTTTGCAGCAAAAGAAGCCACACTGCCTTCCTGGCAGTTCCTGAAGGAGTGAGGGTACTTTACATCTCTGTGATTATGATTATGTCATTCCCTCAGACTGGATCATCTGTTACATTTCGCCTGACACAACCTAGTCTTACATGCTTAACTCTCTGATTACTAGTTAAAAGGCCATCTTCTCACTCTGCATATACTAGCTGAACCAACTCTTTTTTCCTCTCTTCCCTTGTACTTTAATACTGACTTCCTTTATAGTTCTCCTTCTTTGCAGTCAACTCAACAATTCTTTGTGGTTTGCATTAAAACCTTTATTATGCTGTAACTATCTTTACATCAAGTCTTGCTGGGGTATTATCTTTCCTTATGTTTGCCTTTGATAACAAGCAAGTGGTGATGAAGTTTATTTTGATGGTTTTTCTCAATGGGACCTTTTTTAGTACTATCTCATTTATAGACCTCACTGGTGCTGCCAACAACCAGTGGGAGTTTCCAGTTCTTCCACTCTTTCCCCAACTGTCTCATCTTCTAGCTCCCTTGACGCCTATCTGATTTCCTCAAGATCATGCACTAGAATCTAGAGAACAGACACAGAACAATTAAAACTGATTTCATACAAGGTTCAATCCTGGATCTACCAATTATGTGTTACGTGACATTGGACAAGTAACCTACACAATGTGAATGATGACAGGTATATCTTACAAAGTTGTTTTGAAGATAGCATAATTAAAATATGTAAAGTATTCAAACAGAACCCATCACATGTTAAATACGCTATCATTGTCATATTTGTTACTCTTTTATATTAAGATGTTACTGATAAGCAAGCTAGCTGAGAACTGAGCACAGAGAAAACAGTTCAGTAAAGTGCGTAGCATAATGATCTGTAAAACTAAGTAACAACTGAGCTAAGTTCAAGACACAGCTGTACCGCCTTGGATAAATAACTTAATCTCTCCCTGCCCCCGTTTATGATGTACTAGATGGAAGTAATGATTATTTCTCCTTCACTGGATGCTTGTAAGAACAAAACGAGTTAATGTGTGTAAAATGCCTAGAAGTTTTAATAAGTTAGCTAATTAAAATACTAACTTAGTTTGGAAGACATTCTTGCACTCAGATCTATGCAGAGATGTTTCATATAAATTGTCCTTCCCTTCAGTCTTTCCCTTTTCCTTCAAATTCTACCTGCATGCATTTTACATGCTATCTCCCCCCATCCCCACAGGAAGGGGATATTTATCCTCTTCTGGTGTGTAGAAAATGTCAAGCATCACCCAGATAAATTCTGGAGGAGAATGGCCTTCTCTGCATGAGCAACAGTAGCTTGACTCCCAATTCCATTTCCATTTACAACCCAGAGAGATCTATGGTCTGGTGTTTACCATGGGTCATTGAAAAGGAAGCAAACCTTGACAATCTAAACATGAAATTTCTTTAGAGTCAACCTGGCCAGCTGTATCCTATGTTCAGGAAAGAATGCTTTTGCTATCCCTGACCAATTGCTTCAAAATTGTTCAGCATCCTAAACCACACCTTTGATTACATTTAAATCTATTTGACATTTTTCTTTTCTGTCTTAGGAGGTATAGGTCATTAAAAAATAAAATTTCACTAATTATGGAAGAATGTATTCTTTCTTTCAAATGTTATCCAGTCCGCATAACATTAAATGTTCTAATGGTTCCAGGATCTTCCTAAGAAGATTATGGTCAGTGAGTTGGCCAATTCATTCTACTAATTTTAATTCACCTTCATTTACAGAGGAATGTATTGAGTAAAAAGGGTGAAGTGACTGGTAAGGAAAAAAGAACTTTGAATTAAATATAAATGTACCCTTGTAAAGTACTCATGGACTTAAAAAATTAAATTTTCTATGTGTAAAATGCTCAACATATAAACTTTTCTCACCTTCCTCAGAAGTTTTTAAATTAAAAGTTGAACACAAAATAATTACTTTTTTAAAATATGCCACAGTTTGAGATTTGCTGTGGTAGATTTGTTGACAAACATCTCTTCTTTTGTTTAAAAAAGTAATTTTAATGGCTTAATTTTAAAATACATAGCTAATACCCAGTATCTTTTCCAAGAATATAACTTGAAAAGGGCAATTTGTCTTCTTTTGAAGGTGGTAACATCATAAAGCCAGCAATTATCCTAATATTGGAATTGATTACTTTAAAACACATGAAGACATAATTCATGTATTGCAGCCTTCCAATTAAGGGAATAAATGATGGTATGGAAAATATTTACATGTGGACAGATCTAAAATGTTGACCAGAATATTCTGATCATGCTAATTCACTCTAAGAAGCAGAGATCAAATTGCTTTTATGTGCTACGACTTAGCTACATCCTCTTAATCCAGAGGCAGTCCTGTGTTTTATCATCAATTACAACTACACTGTATGACCACTAGTGTTTGCATAAATACAGTTGAGAAACACTGAGAGACATAGAGAGCATTTCCATAGTGACATATGAAAACAAATTTTTTAAAAAGTGCTTCCCTGGGGCCAGGGATTTAGCTCAGTGGTTTTGCCGCCTGCTGCGCAAGCGCAAGGACCCAAGTTCGATCCCCGGTACCAAAAAAACAAAAAAGTGCTTCCCTGGATGCATGATTAACACAGCCTTGATAGAGCTTGTTTGGTATATCCAAAGTTTGCTTATAACGTTCACAGTGGGATCTTTAGGAAGAATAGAAGAATGCCAAAATAAACTGACTTTAATAAAGAAGAGAACTGCAACTATTGAGAACTTGCCTTTCGTGCTTTATTGTTGGAGATTAAAAATTATACACTTATTGCTGCTCATCTAATAAATATTTCAGATTCATTTATGAATAATTGGTGCAGATGCAATCCTATTGTAATGTCATGAAGTGAAGTAAAGGGAAAATTAAACACATTTAAGTTCTGAGTCTGTCCGCACTACATTGCTGGAATCCTTGTCTAGCCACACAATAGATTAACTACCCTCTGTGCAAACTCTATTTTGCACAGCCTTTCAAATTCTGAAGCTTAACTGAGGCTGTGGCTATCTGTGGCAGTGTCTGGGTGATTTTTAAGCCCAGCACTACCCACCCAAGTGGCTGTGTTACCGGCTTTCACTGAATCCTTATTACTCTTAAAAGAGCAATTTGGTTGGTTGCACGGCTATTAGGATCACACAGGCAGCCTGAAAGCTGTCAGTACAACTGCTTCTCATCTTTTCCACACAATCCTGACATCTTTTCTCTTTTCTGCTGGACACAGACATTACTGTTTTTATCATTTTCAATCAGGCTCACCCAGAACGCTGAGGAATATATTCCCACTGAAAGCAGAGTGGAGAACAGAAATTATTTTATAGCTCCTGGAGTAGAAGCAGTGCTGACTGTACTGAAGAGCAGGAGCCGGATCTGTGAGAAATGTAGCTTGGCTCAGGGCTACACCGGGGAGCTGCTTCTTCAGTGTTAAAGATGGCAAAACAACACCTACCTCAGGTTTTTCAACGATTAATGCTATTTTCATAACTGGGAGGGAAGAGAATGTGAGAAATTTTGTGATATTCTCTTGTGGAAATGTTATCATCAGAGAAAGTAGGGAAAATCACTAGGCTTGAACTTCTCTTCGTTTTGATCCTCTTCTTCTCTGGACCAACTCTGAGCAAGCTGACCAGGACCCCCTGGAAAGGAAAGCCCTGGAAGGGGGGTAAGTGATGAAAGTTTTGTGCTAATGATCTGAATGGAGTTAGCAAGGATAGTTAATGGTAACTTGAGGACAGCTAAGGGTAGAGATGCTGCTTCTATTTGAAATCAGGTTTTTATTTCAGGAAGGAGGTCTGTGTTGTAGGTGGCTAGAAGAAGAGTTTTCCTCTCTTACTGATATAAATATATGTTTGCAATTTTTGGTTTGCTGGGCTCTCACAGCATTGCAATGATTGTTTCCAGCAGGGAGACTCTAGGGCCAGATGCATGCTGATCTGGTGCAAGGATATGTATGTTATCCTGAGGGAACTGCATTTTAAAAAAAATAGAAATAGGTTTTGAATATGTTAGAAATAGGGTTGAATATGGCAGATTTTGTAAAATGATCAGAGGCATTTTAGGAAATGAACTTCTACAAACACTAAATTTTTGGCTGATTCAATCAGTGTTGATGTGTTAATAAAGATGAATTGTATTAACTTTATTGAAAAAATTTGCTAAATGAGAAAAAAATTGCCTTCAGTATTTTCGAGTGTTGTGGTCTATTTTCTTCTGCTGTCAAAAAAATTACTGTAAGATGAGAGAAAATTTTTGAGACTTTGAAACTACCTTTTTGTAAAGTTCGGCTGGCTTTGCTTCCTCTGAATGGCATTTGTTTATACCAACACAAGTTATCAAGGTTTGTGTTCTCTGAATGCAATGAGCCAAAATGATGCTGCAGAAATATTCCAAGAGAGACTTTCTCAATAGTGTTTTTATATTTTAGGAAAAGTCTTCATAAAACATATCTGAGGATGTTGCTTTACAGAAGCATTCTTTGTATCTAATGTCTTTATCTTAGCTCTAAAAAAAGGTTTTCCAGGTCTCTTCCCACTTTTGCTTTACTGTCAGTATTATCATCTGAGGTTAAGGAGAAGTATGAACATTAACAAGAAGTTTTAATAATTTATCACAGAATCTCAGTAGGGTTTCTAAATATGCACTCCCCTTCAGTTTGATCTCTGTTTTTTCTTTTGTTGCATTAAAAACATCACAAATCCTCTACCTACTCTACCTCCCAGGGAAAAGTTCCAACAGACACTTAGCATAATTGGTTGGTGAATATCCACCCAGAGTAGTAGTGGGGCAAATCATCACATTACTGTGTTACTTGGTGTTATCAGCAGAATTTTTTCTTGCACAGTGAAAGCTGTTATTTATGTTTGTCTGCATGGCAGGTTTTTGGTGGCTTAGGAAGTAGAGATGTATGGTGTTATTGACTCCAGGGGATGTCAGGAGTGTTAACTTGTATGTTTTATATACATTTTTCAAAGATAATCTGTAGTTATAGAATGTCAAAGTTTAATTTCCTGTGTTAAACTTCAGCAGTAGATTTTGAGCTCTAAATATCCAGTGAGAAAGTTAAATAGCTGAAGGATTGTAGAAAAGTTGTTAACCTAGTCAGAAAGATTTGTTTCAAAATGCTTGTATGGTTCTAGCCATTTATGCATTCCACACAGCTTTAGATACAGATGCACTGGATTTCATTTGTAAATCAGGTCTAAAATGTTTCATCTTTGAACATATCACTACTTTTTCCAATGTACTCTAACTAGCTCAGCTCAAAATTTGCTAGCTCTGCTATATGATGATGATATGACTCAGTTAAGTTCAGGAATAGGCAATCATAGCAACACATTTTATTTATTGTTAAAAGAAACTAGAGTATTTTGGAAAGGTCAGACAAGTTACTGGAAAACTTTAAATGTGTTGACTATACTTTAAAATTATTTCCTTTTTAGTGCTTCAGTTTATCACTGTATATGCATTGCATAAATATATTGCACAGACTCTGAGCTGTTGCAGTGTAGCCTTGCCTTGATATGCATATGTACGTGTGGTAAATATTTATTTATTCATGAGCTTGGGTGTTGATGGTGGTGTGTTATCTTTCAGTGGGTTGTAAATTCTGTTACTTTTCTTGTGGCATATTATGTAGTCTTTGAAAGCTTATTTTGACAATTTTTCCTACATTATTTTCCTTTTCAGAAAGCAGAAGTCTTTATTATTCTCTAAGGTACCTGGCAGGGGTGTGGAGTGTATGTACAGGGGGTATGCATGGGGTGATGTGGGGGAAGAATAAATTTGCTTAAACTAAATAGTATGGCCAGAGGAAAACAGGATCAAAGCTTAAAACATATATTGAAGGTTATTTAATTTTTTTTCGTTTGCTTCTTAACAATACTACCTACAGCTTATATGTTTAGAGAGCAATCTTTAAAACTGATGCATTATTTCTAAAATGCCTGGGGAAAATAAAAGTAAGAAAACAACAGAGTTTCTTTTGAAATGATTTTTTTTTTGCATGCACATTGACTATGTGCATTTGTCTTAATCTGATTGAGCAGCTGTCAACCTCCGTATAGCAACCTGCCCCCACCAACGATTTCCATTTTTGTTATATTAACAAAAATCATCATTCTGAAAGAAGTGGTACCTGGGGAAGGGTTAAGGAGTGGTGACATCACGGAACAGTGTATAGATGTGACCTGTAAAGCATGATACACACAGCACATGGCCTGGCAGCATAAAACAGATGTCTGTAAACTAACTAGTGAGAACATTTGGAAAAAATGCTGATTGCTGTTGGCTTCCAAGGCATGTTTAAGCTTATCAATGGGCATGAATGGCAAATATAGGTTAGTAGGCCAGCAAGTTTTCCCTAAGGCACACAGTTTTCCATTTAATCACAATACACAAATTCCTTAAGGGAAGGTGGGTGTCTCATCTGATTAGTTCTGAGCTAATATAAGTGATCATAAGAACTTGCACTCATGATAAACTAACTGGAAACCCTTACTACATTGCTGACATCATCTTCATTAAAATTAAAGAACCTAATTATTTTACATTCAATTACCCTCACAGGGAAAAAAGACTAAAATATATGAACTATTTTATTCTGATGAGAATAACTCTGCAGAGAGGTTTATAATGGAGAATATATGTGTGTGTGTGTATATATATATATATATATATGTGTGTGTGTGTGTGTGTGTGTGTATGGCACAGATATTGACCAAACTACCTCCGATACTGATCACACAGCTGACACAAACGCTGCACAGGAAGGGCATTGGTTGCTCATAGCGTTTCCACACAATAGTGCTCTGTCTTCAGGTGGAGACAGAGGGATTACGAAAGGGAGAGCATCGATCACTGACAGCAATGCAATTCCTTGTCCCTGTGTGAAGCAATTCTGAGACCAATTTAAAAATATATTCTGGCTGCTTTATTTGAAGAAAAACTAGCTCTTGTAATTCACACCATGATCCAATTAAAGGTACCAGTCTAACAACGTATTCCGCACCACGCATTTCAGAAACTAATCTCAACCCTTGCCCAGACATTGAAAGTATTTATTTGATAAACTCTACCTAATGCCAACTAATTATTAGCCTTGCAATAACAGTGTAAAGTGCCAGGACCTGAAAGGAAAACCTAGAAAGAACTTTCTCCTCTTCCTCTATTCGAAGAAATAAGTAACACTGCTGAAGGTGATAGCTTTTCCTTACAACAGTAACTCTTTGTTACTTAAGTTTCATTAACACTTGAAACCTAAAAGTTGTAAGTAGCTAAAGAAATTCATTGCTACAGGATTTTAGGATGTTAACAGCGTTGGGGAACAGTTCCAGAACACACAGGAAATCTCAATTTCTCCCCAAATTGAGTAATATCTGTGGAGCTATATTTTAATTTGTATGGTATCTTATAAAAATATATACAATAAAAAGTACCCACTCATATGTAATGCTAATATCATTAACCAAGGCATATAATTAAATTGTATTTATGTTAAGATATTTTATGGAATAAAAGCACATTTAAACAAGGACTAACTAGTTATTGATCATGTGAAACTGAACTTGAAGGTAAAATTTTATTAAAAGTCAACACATAAACATGATTACCTGTGATTGTAAAGATTAAGAAAAAAATTCATATTAAAATATAAAGATATTGGGCAAGATTAAAATTTAAAGACAAATGAAAAAAGGTATTTTAATATGTGTATTCATTATTTTTGGACACTTGTTTATGCATGAAATTTGATGAATCTCAACAAAATATTTAAGGTATATTATATACAGTAGTTCTATAAGTTAATTAAAAATTCTTAAAATAAAAGTAGCTTTAATACCACAAAATGTCATCATGTAAGAGTGAAATGCTTTTAGAAGGGGATTTAAAAGTGAGCTAAAGGCCTTAAATATAATTCTTCTGATAACTCTCAGTTGTAATTTGATAAATATTTGAAATTATGGAAAGAGTATTGAATTGCAAAGAAAATCTATCGCTAAAAGGTTTACACTTGCTTCTTGTAATGCGTCCAAGAAAAGGAAATAACATAAGTATGTACCACAAGTGGAGTTTAAACAAATGGCCATCCATTAGTTTTTCAAAACATTTGAAACATCTTTTCTTATGGTTCTTGACAGCTGAGGGCAAACAAGGTTCTTTGTCAATTTATGATGAGCCAATACCTATAAAGATCCTCTGAGATTACTGTGAGCTCCAACTAATGTCCATTCCCTTTATGCTACATTTGGGCATTCAAGAGTGATGTCTTCTGAGGTGGCTATCTGTCTCCCAGGCTCATTTAACTGAATACATAAAATGAAAAGTGATGAGCTTTTGGGGTAGACTTAATATTTGGCACATTAAAATCTAATTTATTATAGATTAATATGACCTTAACAATACCAGCTTTTCTTCATTTCATTTTAGTCAGGTTAAAAAAAAAAAGACCTTATGAAATAAGGACAAGCTGACTTAAAAAGTAGGTTTCATATTTGAAGTTTCATATACTTAATAATGACATAGAAATATATAACATTTAGGAAGTCAAAACTGATGTATGGTCAGACTTCCAGAATATACCAACAGTGTAACTTTAGTTTGACTAATGAGTATTATATTATTGTTTTACATAAGTAAATAGTAAGTACTATTTTTATTCAAATAATAGGGGATTTTTCTTAAAATACCAAGGTAAGAACACGAGTGTGTTATTTTGTGTGAACATAAATTGCAGGTAAGAATATAGACTTCAATTCTATTTTTTATAATAAGAGATTTGAAAAATACATAAAATGTTTTATAAGATTTGATAATGTTAGAATATATACACATTCTTAGACATATATATATATAGTGTAAATTCATAGATACAGCCTCTTTGGGGGCATTTGTTGTACAGGCTTTTTGTACTTTCTATTTAGATAACACAAAGCTATACATCTAGATTTATTATAGTGACAGAATTTACTTCAAATTATCACAAATGTGAAAACATACCGCAATCTCTTGTGCCTTTTATAGAAGTCATAAAATAGTTATGTAAATTTGTATCTATAAGTTGTTAATACATGATTACTGTGGACATCCTATATCTATATGTGCTTACACTATTGCACTTCAATTTATGTATCTGGAAGTCTCATTTGACCCCACTATTCCACTGCTGGGGATCTTCCTTTAACCATTTTCTAAACTGTATCTTCTAGGTTTGAGAAGCAGCTGGTTGGACAGTTGATGCATTAACTCTGGGAAAGAGAAGATTGTGGCCAAGAACACAAGGGCAAAATTACTTACTACTTAAGTAGTTTTAAATACATAAAAGTTATTTGTGTCTTTATAAGACCAAAAATGAAGGCTGAAAAGAATTCAAGGTTTCTCTAATTTTGCTCCCTGTTTCACAAATAAAGAAGTTTTGGATTTATTCAAAGTATTAATGCATGCAATATGTAGCACAGATCAGAGGAAAGGAGGGAGGAAGAGTTACACGGCTGCCCTTCATTATAGGCAAAATGTGAGAGAGATCAATGATCTTCTGCAGAAAGGAAGAGGATGAAAACAGGGTGGGAAGTGGGATGGGAGGGAAGGGAATGCAAAAATCAAGATGTGTTATGCACGTGTACCAACTCCCCACAAGAAATACAGTCAGGACGCACTGCAAACGTGAACTACTAAAAAATAAAAATTGAAAACAACATGATGCTGATGATATGAGCTAGAACAGCAACTTTATAGATTCTGTGCAAGTGTTTATTATTTACAAGTCTCTCACACAAACTTTTCAACCACTCCCTCCCTTACAAAGATTTCAGCTGTAGTTGGATTACTGTCACCCATCTCCATCCAGCCTCTCTGTTATCTCTCACCCAGATATTTTCTACATGTACTAGGCAGAATGGTAGCCCCTATATTATTACTTCTTGTCATAATCCAGGGACCCATCCATGTTACCTTCCTAAGGAAACAAAGTGTTGGCATATTTAACAAAGATAAAATCTTGAGATTATGAGATCATCGTGGAATTATCTGAGTGAGTGTAAAATCCAGTGACATATCCTTACCAGAGAAAGACAAAAGAAAATTTGAGAAAGACAGAAGAATGACAGAGTCCATGAGGTAGAGATGAAAGGGACACATCTACAAACAAAAGAGTACAACGA
>NW_004624745.1:2075863-2114230 GCF_000247695.1 Heterocephalus glaber | reverse complement strand
ATATATGATAACATCTATATTTGTACTAATGGACATTAAATTTAAGCTAAGTTTTGATATTTGCAGCTACTAATGGTATAAATGGGAGGTAAATTACTATGAAATATAGGCCTATAATATATACATGGATCAGATTGTCACCAAACATGATGGTCAAATCGTTGACTACCTGGTCCAACATGAACACTGATCAATTAGAGCAACTGCTGATCACACTTAGAGAGGAAAATCCTCACTGTCTTTATGCCCCACCTACCCAGTCAATTGACCTTGACTCTGTTTACACCTCCTGAAAGATTCTGTAAGTTCTTACGCCAATCGCAGTTTTAACACAAGAATTGTGTGAAGTTGTCAAAATTTGATGATGCAGAAGACTTTGTCACACAAGCACCCTACTTGCTCCCTTTTATAAATTACTGTAACTGGTTGTCCTCCTCTATCAGTACTAAGAAGAAAAAAACTCTCTGGTAGTTATTTTCTCCTTTAAGAATGATGAAAATGTATGATGCTGAATTATTTCAGGTGAGGTGCATGGAAGCTTGAACAGAAGAGAATTCAGAGAGTGTCATTATCTGCATGGTCCCATCTAATATTTTGACAATTGATCAGGAATTCATTGAAGTTTCCTGAAGTTTCTTGACCTTAAAATTTAAATAATATTTACCATTTGATGGTGTTTATTACCTGTAAGGCCATTATCATTTTATTGTTTCTTACCTTTTCCTTAGTTGCACAAACTACTGAAAATTTTACTTTTTGTTTTGCAAAGTACTCCATGTAGTCTAGTATCTCATATAACTTGTTAATGTGTAATAAATCATTATTTTTACTAATACAATTTGAACATTTTTGCTGATGGCTTGCATTTTTACATATACTGAAATAAATTAATATCTTGGTTTGGAGAAATATTACTGAATCACATTGTCTTTTACTTTTATTCCTGGAATCTACTTTTACCACTACACTAATACTGGCACTCATCAAATGTCTCTGAATGCACCCTGAAAATAATATTTTATCTTTCAAAATGACTGTGACATGTTAGATTAAAGTTTTTGTAGTACTTTCTTTTTATGTGTTTTACTTGCTTATCACTCTGTAAGTTATTTGAAGAGATTTTTTATTTGATTTGGTGCATTTTTGCACCTAATAGATATTTATTAAGTACTTGTTCAAGGAACAAAGAACAATATATGAAAAATAACTTTAAAAATCTGACTTTGCATATTAATTATATTAATTATATATTTCTCATTTTCAAATTATGTTCTATATTTTACCTCTCTAATATTGGGAAATCATTTTTATGAAAAATTCTTATTATATCATTTTAACTCCAGTTCTAGCTATATGAACATATTTATAATAATTATGAAATTTAGACAATTCTATTAGACTCATGTAGGAAGTAGTGCAGTTAGAAAAAAATAAAGCAATGATGATTTTCAAAAGTAATTTATAATGTGAGATTCGGAAACTGGAAACCGAACTTTGTGAATATTCATGAAAAATGTAGAGTGTTCTTTGTGCTGTGTATAATAATCACTTGTGTTTTTCATTTGTTTAAATAGTTTAACCTCCATCTGTATGCAATAAATAGATTTAATACTTTATCTTTCCTGTAACGGAGGAGTAAATTCCAAAGCCAAGTCTGAAATGATTTTGTATTTTCTATGTATTCAAATTATCATTAAAATAGTTTCTTGTTAATTGAGAAATATGATTAACAAATACACTAAGATCTATTGTACAATTAGCTCATGTTGTCCAGTGTTTTTTGAAAATTAATATTTGATAAATTCAATAAAATTCAATACAGTGAAATTTTGATAAGAAAATCACTGGCTGTTTTAACCTAAAGTTTTCATTTTACTTATCTATTTATTATTAATACACACTTGTTGGTGTATGATTAAATTACCCTAAGATTTGTTTAAATATATTATTTTACTGGATGATCAATGGAGGGAAATTAAAAACATTTTAAGTGGTTTAATCTTCATATTAAAAAATAGGTTAAAAGAAGTTCTTCAACTTTTACTTGTAAAAAGAATAGGGACTTTTATAAAAGAAAAAGGAAACACTACTGGGTAGAAACAAAATTCTGGTCCACTGAAAAAAACAGTTTCAGTGTTTGAATATTATTTCTAAAGTCAGATTATATCTGAAAAGGGTAACCTGAGAAAAATATTAGTGCATCAGGTATGTGCAAAAGTTCATGTGTGTGTGCATTTATCAGGATGACAAGTGACTAGCTAAATTACACATAAAAACAAAAACTTTTGTTAGGAATTCAATAGGAAAGTAAAGATGTTGAAGAAGTTGTTTAATTTTAAAAAGTGAGATGAATTGACAGTAATGAAATGCCTTAGATATATGAGCATTGGGGTTCATGTTCATGAATCCATAGTTATGCTGGTGTCAGCACTTCCATTATAAGCTATATTTTCGAAGGGTTTACAACTTAGCCATTAAATTTTTGCTTCAGGGTGGATCATGACTAACACTATGGCTCTGTCTGAGAGTAGTTTCATTTTTTTAGTCTGCAAATTCAACCTTCAACCATCAAAGTTATTTGAGTGTTAAGGAAAGAGAGAAAAAAAGTAATTTTTACAGCCTTTGTTACTTGAAAAGGAATTAAAATTTCAAAACAGAAGTTCAAAAAGTAATGAGAGTTTTTGAGATCTGTTTGTTTAAGTCAAATGAAGATTATATGAATCAAATACGTAGTGACCTTGATCAGTTAAGACTGGGATTTTTAGCTGTTAAGGATTTTACTTTGGTTAAGAAATCAAGGTCATCCAAACAAGAGACTGTTTCTAAAAAGGAAAGAAAATAAGCACATTGAAGCTAAAGGGCATTATATATCCAGTTACCAGCCTATTCTTCGGACTCATGTTCTCATTGACAATTATCTTTCAGCTAGTGAGCAACAGTAGTCCCTGGAATCACCTTTGTCCAAGAATAGACATTGAGAAAGGTAACAGGAAGGTCACAATTTTGGACTTACAATGTGAACTCAAATGAAAGATTCAAAGTCTTTATTTGATACCTTAAAAATGACATGCAACTTCACCAAAGAAAGGAATTCTTCATTGATTCCATATTGGGTTTTCAAAATTGGTTTATTAAATAGATACTCAAAGTTTGATCTATAAAAAACACTAAAAGGCAAATATATGTACAGGTTGCTATGCTCATGAACTTATAATTTATTCATAGAACTTTTATTCTTTCTTCATTGCTGAAAAGAAATTTCTTTCTTTTTAGCCAAGATCTGCAGTTAAAATCAAGTAATTATAATGCTAAAGCTAAACCAAACTAAAACTGTGCTTGGTTCAATTTCAAGAAAAAAAGTACAAATATCCAAATTATATTCTAAAGTTATCCATTTCTTGACATCATACCAAAATCCCCTTTAAAATTAGGTAAAATGTAGCATTCAATCTGTTCTTTATATCATGTCATAACTTCTGAGTGATTTGTGCGGATGTTTATGCTCATTTATTTGTTTTCATTTCTGCTTTTTAAAAAAATATGTACATACTGAATTTCAAATGAAGAGATGACTGTATTTTCAATTTTGTGATAGCTCAAGACTTCTTTAAATATTGGCTAGCTATTACAGTTAATCATAAATTAAAATTTTCAAGTGTTCCTATCAGTAATATTATTGTTTAGAGAGTCCTGGTGACATGGTCTAAGAAATTATCTATATTTCAGTATTAGAAGGGAGAAGCAGCTATACCTGATAATAGGAGGAAAGCAATTGTCAACTCCATTTTTCTTGGCAAGATGTGGTTTATACTTAGCAGATTCACTTTCAAGTACAGGCCAATTTGTTGCAAAATTCTACACATCAAACTAAGCACACTGTACATGTTTCAGATTTCATTTTGTAATGGATTTCTTTTCTAGTGGTTAATGGGATATTATCCAATTCACTATTATGTAGGCACAATAGTGAAAACTGTAAATAGTTAGCAATACTATTTGAATGGCTACACTTGAATTCTACCAAATGTTAAATTAATAAGCCTCTATTTTCACATAGAGAAAACATTTTCTGGCACATTCAGGAAGAGCGAAAAATCGAATGAGTTCATTCAGTCATGTCAATTTATAGTTGTAGCTTTTGATATGTTGCCAGGGTAAGGTATAGAAATTCATTCCTTCTGTCAATTTATGAAGAGTTCACTGCATGGGCTATTAGGCTAGACCCTACATATGTTCAGTTGAATCCCTCTCATATCAATGTCAAAAGTTCTGTCATGAAAAACATAGTTATCTTGTTGGGCAATATCCAAGACTGTGTTCTGGAGACAGGGACACATCATCAAATCTTTAATGTAATAGTTGGCAGAAATAAAGAATTTATTTTAGGGCAATTAGAATCATAACTCAAGTGACTTCCAGAATCCACAGAGGCCCAAAGGATTGCTTCTGGCTTACTAGTAATGGATTTCCATTTTAACAGAATGTCCCACTCCTGTTTTGGGAATTTATGGACTAATATAGAGACACATAACAGAGATTTGACATTAAGATTGTTGCTTGTCAGGTGTAAAGAGTTAGACTTAATACACTATTACAGGAAGATCTTTACTGACCAGGTTTTCCACTCAAAGTTACCTACAATGTTGTAAATGTTATTTGTACATACAAAGAAGATATACTGTACTATTAAAAAATGTTTTAAATTCAGCTACCATATTCACATACTGTGCTTTTGTAGTCTAATAGGAGATATATAATATATAATATATATATATAATATATATATTATATATTATATATTATATATTATATATTATATATATGGGTTTTTTTCTGGGTTTTTTTTCTCTTTTAGAATATCTCCATACTAGGCTCTGTGACATGCAATTCTTTACATTCTCTAACTTAATGCATGTGTTAATGCCATTTGAAAAGTACACTTATTTAAATCATCCCCATTTGTTATGTGAGTAACAACTCAACTGTGGTTCTTTGAGCCAGACACCAAACTAAAAAAGGGTACTATATTTGGGAGATACTCAAGTAGCTCACTCTGTTCTAATGAGAACTGCTGGAAATTAACAACTGAGTCAGTGATATCTGTCAGCTTTTTATTACTAGGATCAAATACCTAATATCCACAATTTAAAGGAAGGAGTGACTTATTGGCTCATGGTTTCAGAAGTTTCAGTTCATGGTAGTCTGGCCCTAAGGCAGGGACATTATGGCAGAAGGGAATAGCAGAGCAAAATTTCTTACTTTATGATGACTGGTAAGCAGAGCAGTGGGATAGCACCAGAGAAGGGTTGAAGGACTAAACACTGACCACCAGGTTCATGACTACATGACTCATCTAGACCCAGAGAGAAGTAGGCCTTTAGAGTCCTCAAGGATGTTCTCAAGCCAATCAAGTTGAGTACGTCTTTGAGAATCAGGTAGAACATACCAGAAATTATAAAGCTGAAAATAGAAAGCTGTTGTAGGAACTGGGAAGATAAGTCTTACAATGACTGAAATATTTAGGAAACATTGCATAGTTCCAGTTACCTGGGTCACTAGTTTTCATACCCATCACACTATAGTATTTCTGCCTTACTACATATATGAGAATATTTTGGTACCTTAAAAAGAAAAGTAATTACTCAGAATCCTGCACTGAAATAAGTGTTCATCTTCTCTGTGTGAAACATATAATCCATGATGCCATCATTGCTGAAAACTTTCTTACTGGAAACTATTAACCTGCCTTATATAAAATGTACTATGACAATCACCTTCTTCAGTGGTTTGTCTGATAGTTCAAAATCCAGTATTAGTACTGTTGAAAGTTGCTGTGTATGTGTGTGTAAGCACACATACACGCACACACATATATACTCTATAAATTTAACAAAATAAATACAAATGCATAAACATATCCTGCATATGAATAACATATATTTATAATTGCAGCATTAACTGTAGTATATAAAAATGTTTTTTTCATTTATCAGTTATATAAGTAATTACTTATAAAACAAATTTTTAGAGATTTGTAGAATTAAAAGCATGTAGCTTGAATCTTCAAATATATGTGTTCTAGAAAGAGTTCTTCATACCATAATTATATTATAGGATGATCTTTAAGATTTAATGTTATAATTTTAAATGCTTTATGTATATATAAACTGTGATTTTGTTAATCTGTTTCATCAATTCTTGTCAAGTGGATAGATTTACTAGTTAAGCAAATTGTACATCATAGCATGTTTTTTTCAGAGATGAAATTTAATTAATGATAATTTTTAAAATCTTTTTTGGTACTGGGGATCGAACTCAGGGCCTCGTACTTGCCAGCCAGGTGCTGTGCCACTGAGCTACTTCCCTGGCCCCTGATTAATGATAATTTTTAAAGGATGTAATGAAGCTACTAGAAGTCAGTTTTACTTGGAAGTTTAATGCACTTCCCAGTAGACCTGAAGGGACTACTGAGAAGTAAATGATCAGTAGGTGTACTAAGAAGATACACTTTTATATATCCGATTGGTAATTTAAGTTCTTGTAATTTTGATTACAGTAGTCTTATTTTAAATGTCTTTCAGACTCATGGAAAGATAAATTAACTCCATGGTGTGGTAGCTCAAAGTCTCTAAACTTATTTGAAAGTGTCATTAAGAAATGACAGAAGCACTGAATTTCTGTTCATATGTTTTCCTTTTACTAGCTGTATATTATTAGGTTAGTTACATTTATTTATGGGTTCTCAGATTCTCACAGTGTAATTCTTTCCTGGAATGCATAAGATAGTACAGAGTATGTAAAGTAGGTAGCAGTAGTCTTTCAATAAATACGTTTTCCAGAAATAATAATGTACCCCAAATGTTTGGTTATTATTAAAATTTTTAAAACTGAAAGGCTAATTGCTACCAGTTATTGAGTAATTCTTGTGTGCCAACCTTACATTAAATATTTTCCATGAATAATCTTATTTAATATTATACCATCATGTTAGGCATTACTTTTTCCCTTGGTTATAATGCTGAGAAATCTATATTTTTCCCTTTCATTTGAATTCATCAATCTGTATTTTAGGAACATTAATAGATGTAAAAATGTTAGATGTATATTATTTTTTAACTTTTAGCCAAATAGAATGGAATCATGATTCATTACTTCAATAAATAAAATACTAATATCACATCTGTTTTAAAATGAAGACAGATATGGCCTTCATTAAGAAGATATTTGTATAATATAGTGTAGAGAAAACTAATCAACTGTATTTTAAGAAATCCAACCACACAGGTTTAGGTAGCATTAAGATTATCATTTCTATATAGTACATGTAAAATTGGAGTATTCACAAGGGCAGAATCAGAATTGAGTGAGCCAGGTCCAAAACCAGATGGCAAGAAAAAGTTTCAAGCTGTTCCATTTGGAAATTGATTTTTAGATTTGCACGTGGTGCATTACAAGTTCAAATTAATTTTAAACTTTTAATTTTTTATATGTATGTTTTTGACTGCTAGTACATACTTTCTTGTCTGTCTTGTTGCCAGTGAATCTAAACTGGGCACCAAACAGCTTTTCACTCTACATTAAATACACAGAGAATAGCACTTAACTGTGTGCATTTTGAACCCTGCCCAATAAAAGTTTCAAGAGGTAAGAAGCTTTTTCTATTTTAGGGTCACTATTTGTTTGAATAATACATAGACATGGAGAAACACTAGAAATTTTACTGAGGATCACAGCATGGCTTCAATAAAATTATTTGTCATTATGTGTTGAGAATCTTGGGATATTGTTAATCCTCACACCAAAATCCTATTAAAAAGGAGAAAGTGGAGGATGAAACTTGGGTACTCATAAAAGTATTGTAAGGTGTCAAGAGTTATATGCTAAAAAAGAAACAAGGTCATTTCTCTAGTTTCTCAAACCACAAGGGATGATTAAAATGCTGTTGAGATGTGACACAAGATGCTTGTTTAGTGTGTATTCTTTTACAATCACAATCCAGTTAATGTGGTGCCTTGTGTATAAGTTAAATGGACAATAAAATAAATTATTTTTAAGAAGGTTAAAATACAGGTTTAGAGTGATTTCTAAATGCCACCATAAGTGGCTATTTTGGAAAATTAATGTTGTGAAAAAATGGAAAGGGATTTTCTCTCATTTAACCAATTGGCATTTGTCCTAATCCTTTAAATTACCTAATAACATGTTTTCTAGGGGTTGAGTATATAAGGTAGGAAGGTTTAAGTAATTTATGTGGAGTATACAATCAAGATGTACCTAAAGTTGCTGATGAATCAAGTCAATTTTAAGAAGTTCATGAAAACAATAATCTTTGATTAAATAGGTAAAATTTACTTAAAATCAATACCTTTAATCACAAAATACTAAGATTAAAAATACTGTTTTAGCAGGAAAGAAACCAAACACTGTAACAATTTCTTTTTTACTTGCTATAATTGGAGAATGTCATTTTGTGATAAATGAAGTTTAATATTAATAGCAATATTTCAAACAGATCAAGCACTTTCAATGTAAAAATATATGAAAGAAAAATATGCAATATTTTGCTTCAGAGAACACTTCAAACTCTCTTATGTATTTTCATATTTTAGGATATGACAGTGGTTTTGAATCTTTAATCATGAATCTCAACTCGTATCGTATCAAAGCAGAAAAAGAATAGCTAATTGGCAATATTTCATAGTCATTTTATTGTGCAATAGATGCAAACAAACTCACTATTGGGTGCATTTCTAAATAAGAAAATAATTAAGTTCATAAAACCAATAAATTAGGAAAAGGTAACTTTGTTAGGCTATTAGTTTCCAGTACTCCTTTAGCTTTATTTTAAACATAATTTAAAAAGTGATGCTGAAATGTGTGGGAATACCAGATATCAGACTGTACTTGTAACCTAGGTTATATACACTTCCATTTGGATATTAATCTATAAATTGAAGTAATTCAGTTTTGTCCCCTATTTTCCATGAATACCACTTGCAGTACAAAGACAGTATTACAAAAAAATAAAATCTATTTTGACATTGCTAATAGTCACATACTGTATTCCTGGGAGCTACCTTCACATGAAAAATAGTTGGAATTACATTGGGAAGGAAATAAAAGTTTTCCCTGATCAAAAAATAATGACATAAACTGAACACGTTACCACACACTTATAACCATGGCTGTTCAGGTAGCTGTAGCAGTAGCATGGCAGGTTTTAAGCCTGTCTGGGCCACTTAGTGAGACTCATCTCAAAGTAAAATATAGAATGGATGGAGTATGTAGCCCAGTGATAAAATGTTCTTGGGTTCAATGCCTAGAACCTCAAAAAAAAAAAAAAAAAAAAAAAAAAAAGAAAAAAAATAGTTAAGCTTAAATAACTATAATAGAAAAAATATGGAAATTTAAATTAGAACTAATCAACATTAAATTCATCTGAATCTGAGAGTATTATAAAAAATGTGCTTGTAACTTGAGAAATGAACCCCAGAACTGGGCACAGTGGCATTTGTTTATAATCCAACTACATAGGAGGCTGAGGGAGATGGTTTACAAGTTGAGGCCACCAGGGGCAACATAGGAAGAACTTGTCTCCAGAAAAAGAAAGAAAAAAAAATGCCTGTAAAGATAATTTCAGGAACATTAGGCAACTAAGAAAAAAGCTAATTGGAAAGCATGAATAACATATTTTAATGAAAAATTTTGGGGGGATGTTTAATATTTATTCATTTTCTAGGGATTTCTGGTCTTGTCAAATAGCAGTTCTTGACAAGTTTGAGTAATTATCACAGTACCTTGACAGAAGTTAAATCTTAAGTATGCTTAACGGTTTTGATCAATTTATTTTTCATTTTAAAAGTACATAATTGATGTAGAAACACTAAAAATAACAGGAAAGCTTTAAACAGAAAAAAGAAAAAATATAATCACTCCACATAAGTATAGATACTTTAATCTTATCCCCAAGAATGATCACTTTAATCTTGTACAGTATTTTCCTTGATATATGTAGAAGATACATATATACATGTATGAACATAAACATACACACACATACACACTAGTAAACATATAAGTATGCCATTACAAAATATACATATAAAAGACAAAAGATACATTAGAATTATATATACCATATGCTTTGAATATATATTATACATTATATACGTAAGCTATGTATTACATATTACTATACATTACAAATGTAATTTTATGCCTCATTTTCTTTTATTATCTTTATATTGAATATTTTGAGTATCTTTGAGCATAAATGTGATTGTTTCCTTGGCAGAGATTCTAAAAGTAGAATTATTGCCTCAAAAGATATGATTATTTTAAGGTTTTTGATTCCTAATGCCAAAGAAAATTGTATGAAGGAGTATCAGTTTACATGCCAATTCAAATTACATTTGAATGCCTAATGAACTTTTCAGAGTACTATAGAAAATTATCATTTTTGGATTGATATAAAAATACAGAACAACTTTATATTAATTTTTATTAGTAATATCATTGAATTATATATAAACAAATATATATTATATATAAACCAATATATCTGTTTATTAGCTATTTATAGTTCATATTTTATCAATTTTCTTCCACATTCATATATGTAGTACATTTTTCTCAATTTTCTCTCTAATTTAAATATATGGAAAAACATGGTGTCATATTTGAGAATGAGAGAGTATTAAAAGCTAGCTAGGATTTGGTCAGAGGTATTAGAATTCAGTATCATAAAGAGTAAAAATTTAATAGCGCTTCATGACCCAGCTAATATTTCATACAGTTTTTTTCATATATTGAAGGTAGATGATGATCATCAGTTTGCCAAAATAAAATACTGTGTGGCCTCCCTTAATATAAGCTTTTTTCAAGTAACTCCGAATAGCTTAAATTTCATTGACATTATTTTATGTAGAAAAACTTTCTAATTTAAGTAGACAATATGGTATTAATCTTAATAAAAATAGACAAATTAATATTTTAGCTAAATTCATGTAATATGCAGATTTGAGGAGAAAACAGTCAGAGGTTTTGAAGCATTGGAATAAAGAACTTATAGACAATGGTAGTGAAAATTTTGGAATACTCATGAAAAAAATGAAGCAAAATAGTGGCTAATTAGCTTGACAGTGGAGAATCAGCTCACTTTGTCCATTCTATGAAAATAAAAAAGAGATAATTTGATATATTGAAAGGAAAGGAAACGATTGGCCTACAGGCTTAAATGTGTGCTCCAAAAGAAGGAAAAAATATAAAGTAAAAGCTTTGATTAAATTAAGTGATGCTTAACACAATCTGATTTCAGATCAATGTAAAAATGAATGTGCTAATGCCTAACATCAGAAAATGATATATCCATTTTGTAGACATTGATATTTATTGTCACCAGAAATTTCAGGACAGCAGAATCTTCATTATGAAGAGAAATTACTTCTGTGTTCCCATTCAACTGTCAGATTCTTGAGTTTGTAAAGTAAAAATGTAGCAGAGTCTTGATAATAAGTCATTAAGTAATTTGAAGATATCCCCAGAAATATTCATGTGGTAAATGGGTAATCTGAGAATGACTCATTACAAAATAACGAGTGTTTTTTTCAAACACTTTTTTGATAACTCATTGTTAAATGCCTATGTTAATTTTGTAATATAAAGAGTATCATTTTTTGACACAATATATCATTAACTGTCATAGTTCTCCAAATTCATAAAGAATGACATCAAGTAACAAGACTCCAAAAGAGATGACTGAACAAGCAATTAGACTCGTTCAGAGCAAGTTGGGTAACAAATTGCACATTGATATTTATTGTCACCAGAAATTTCAGGAAGAGCAGGAGCACACATGGGATTAGCTCCACTCCCCTTGTCCTGAAATCCCCAACCTGGTGACATGATAGGTCTAATTGGTAGTACACATACTCTGACAAAGGACCCAGGACCAGGGACTCAGAATCTTTTATAGCAAACAATACATATTCTCCTTCACTGGGGCATACGTAGTTATAAATTACTAATTTTGATCTCCTTAATTAGCTATGTGCCCTAATGTACAAACAAGGCAGAATCAGGGGATAGCCATGCTTTGCAGTTTTGCACAAGTAGAAAGGACGTGCAAGGAATTGGACTCATGGTAAGCTGTTGTCTGAAAATCAACAGACATTTGTATGCAAATTTAAAAGATTTTTTTTAATTAGACAATTGTTCTAAATAGGGGTGGATTTTGGAACCATTCTTTTAGAAGCTTCTTCAAAATACCTTTGATTTGCCTATGCAAAGAGCAAGAGCAGTGCAGTGTGTCTATACCTTGAATCATAGGTCCTCCTTTGGCCACACAATAGTATTTTCAAAGAGCTAATTATATTAATATTTCTATCTGTGATTTTAAGGTCAAGCTCAAAAACTGATTATAAAACAATACGATATATATAGATATATATTATAGATTTAACTGAGGGCACTATGAAGTAGAAACCAAATAAGATGGGTTGTTTAAACCTTCACACATCTTATGGCCAAAAGAAAATACAAAGCAAAACACAATTATGCATCTTAGTAGGGGAGATAAAGACAATTAATTGCAGAGATTAAAAAACCTCCTAAATAATCAAAGTGAATGAAGGAATAAAGAATATTCTTTAATATCAGAAAGCTAGGGTATATGAAATGTCTTTGAAGTATTTCTGTAGCAACAAGAAACACTTTCTAATAATGCAATTATCATGACTGTGAGTACTTGAACATTCAAATATACTATTTTTGTATTTGTTCCTTTTGCAGTGTCATTTGAAAATATCTCAATATTCAGTTTCACAACAGAAATGAAGGTAGTAAACAAGTTTTTCAATTCTGCTTAAATAAAATTGTGTCTTTTAAAAAGTAATTATATGGTATATTAAAGAGTTTTAGAATCTAAATAAAGTCTTCATTCTTATAATGTTATTTCTAAAATAAAAGATCGGTAAAGGTTGATCATGTAAAGAAAATAATGTCTGAATTTCAGTGCTTGATCCTTGGAAGTTCTATTTTGGGTGACCAGATCTCATCGATTCATTTTGATATTACATATAAATGAAAATACCAAATGTCTTTTGCTCTGTCAGTGAAAAAGTAGTTTGGGCTTAACAAATGGTCCACTGATGTCTATTTGGAAGCTTCATGACATATTAAAGCAGTTGATGAGGTACATTTTGTTGTGGGGTCACATCTGATTGATGGTTTACTCTCTACCACAGACTCATCTGCAGTGGTATTTCTATAATAAATGTTCACTGCTAGACAGTGCTAAATGTGCTCTTTCTAAATCATTCATTACTTACAAGTTTCAGTATATATGAATCAAATATTGTTTATAGTGGCCTCCAACAAAATTTATCATTTTGAAGCTTTTCTACTATTTCATCTAGAATAAATAAGACGTAGATTATTGCATAAGTGTTTTGAGCCTATGGGTGGTAATGTACCAAGTATTCAGTAACAAAGTAAATATTAAGCAAGTTATATGGGAGAGTAAGGATAAAATGTTTTTTTTACCATATTTTTGTTTTTAAATATAAAAAGCTATGTATTTTAATAATGTATGATCATAGCCAAAAGCATTAAAAATAAAAGTAATTCAAAAATATATATCACTGATGAAAATGGCAGGAAGCACACTGCTTCCAGAAATTAGGAGTAACTTATTTTTATATATATATAATCCCCCTAGCAGGTTTTATGGTGAAGCTGTCTCTCAATCACAAGCTTCTATTATTTTACACTTAACCTCCCTTCACTGCTGCTCAGTCTAACTTTGATGCCATTTCCTTTGCTTTCCTGATGGTTTTCACCCCATCTGGCTCTTATTTCCTTTATGGCTTTAGATTCCTCGATACTTGCTACTTGGTTTTAACCCTAGAATTTAACATTCTCAGCCCAAGGTCAATGCTGAGTGACAGACAAGTATCTCTGCATTGTATGGCAAAGCCCCATCTGAAAATCTAAGCTCTATGAAAGCATTAATATTCAATATTTCTGTTCTAAAGAAATAGTATCTCTATTATTTAAGATAAAAGAACATTTGTTGTCACAGATATATTACCCGAACCAAGAAAACATTTGATATTATCTTGAAAACTACAAAAATAAAAATAGGAAACATAAATTTTACATTTTGCATCAGTTTGTAAAGTAAATGGCAAACCTGGAAGTCATTTTTATGTTTTATGAATAAAAAGCATTTAAAACAAATGGCTCTTTTCTCTTGTGTCAAAAGTCACATGAAGCCAACAAATGGGATCTTATCCTGCTAAACAACTTTTGCAGCAGAGGAAACTACCTAGTGAAGAGACAACCCACAGTGTGGGAAAAAAAATTGCCAGCTGTTCCTCAGACAAAGGGCTAACATCTAGAGTTATATAGTTATATAAAGAACTTAAAAATATCAGACCCCCTCAAATTTAAAGACTGTCCAAAAATGGACATCTGAAATGAATAGGCACTTCTCAGATGAAGTATAAATGGCAAATAAATATATGAAAAAATGCTCGACATCACTGGCCATTCAAGAGATGCAAATTAAAACAACATGAGATTTTTATCTCACTCTAGAAAGTATAGCTATTATCAAGGAATCAACCAATAACAAATGCTGGCAGGGCTGTGATGAAAAAGGAAACCTTCTCCACTGTTGGTGCAAGTGCAGACTGGTACAACCACTGTAGAAATCAGTGTGAAGATTTCTCAAAAAACTAAAACTAGAGGCTTCATTCGATCAAGCTATTCCTCTTATTGGTGTCTTCCTGAAAGAATTCAAAGCATCACACCACGGTGAAATATGCACACCCATGTATATAGCAGTGTCTCAGAAAGGCCCTTTATGTTTTTTTCATGAAAACCTTGAACTAGTATTTGTGTTCTCAAATACATCATGAGCTCAGGCTCCTTTCATGCTACCAATATACATTAACCTAAAATGTTGCTCTTACAACCTTGTCCAAAATTGTGCATGATTAAAAAGCATATCATTGTTGAAGGTAAACAAGGAAAGGAAGGGAATCTCTTTGCATATCCATAATGGCTTATGCAGAAATTCAGCATGGCACTTTTGTTTCCTATATGACTTAGTCATATAAAATGTTAGTAAGGAAAGTGGAGAAACACAATCTTACTTTTATATGCCTGGCTAAAATGCAATCACTGTAGGAGAATGAGAAAACCTGTAGCAGTGAATAAATAAAAATCTCTGCTATGACTAGTTGAATTTCTCACTTCAAAGATGCTCCTTGTCTAGAAATATCCTATAGAAAACATTGAATTTAAGGTATTGCTAAATTTGCCTTTGAAGAAAACTGTGACATCCTGTGTAATTTTTAAACTGTCTCTTGTTTTGCATGTATAATTTCAAAATATTTAGTTAAATGTTTTGTTAATTACTTTTTGATTTGAGAGAAGCTATAGCATTGTTGAAATTATTTTGATCCATGTTTTCATTGATATTAGAGGCTACTTTACTTTAAAATTCTTCATGTACACATTTGTTTTCTTGGGCATAGTGGAGAAATAAAGATCCAATTTTGCTCAACAAGTATGGTTTTAACTATCCCATTTAAAAACTGAGCAATACAGACATTTCACTTCTAGTGGAACCTTTCTAGTTTTCAAAATATAAAAGTGCATCTTTCATTCTTACATGTTGGCCCATAATATTAACTTTCCCTAATCAAAACTTCCTTGACACACTGCAAATTTTTAGTAATATGCCACAAAAGATGATCAAGTAAAATAGATATAAATATCTCTAAATACTTAGAAACGATTAAAAACTATTCTCTATCATGGTCATATACAAAGATTTGGAATCACATTGAACTCATAGAAAGATCATATTAGGGAATAAAATAGATGAGCTATAAATAAAAATGACAACAGTTTATAGATAAGAACAATTAATCTTTCCTTTGTTTAAGTGCTTAGAGAAAATTTATCCTTGAAATAAAAAACACTTTCTTTTATCTTATTTGGTTATAGCACACTTAGGCATCACACTGATTTTACTATATTTTGTAAAACTTCCCCTGAATACACACTGTGTACCTAGTAAGACATAATTTTGGTATGGAGAAAAGAATGGCATTAAAAAGAAAAGAATGGCATTAATAAAAAAAGAAAAAATAACAAAAAGAAACAGAAGGCTACAAAGGATGTGAAGGCTCAGGGTGCAGATGAAAATCTAATTCTTATTTTTTAGCAAGTTAAGGTGGGTTTGATTTGATTTTTGCAAAATATATAGAGAAAGAGAGATACAGACAAAGACAGTGACAGAGAGATGGGGAGGCAAGACATAAATTGGTAATGAAATTATTGTATTCTCCATTTGTAGTTTTTTATCATTATGCATAATAATATTGTTAACAAATCCAAACTTAACATAAGTAAAATCAAATGATAATGTTTAAGCTGATTAACCATAAGAAATTTGTTTTTGATTTATTATTAAAAACAGCATAAAACTGGGAACACTAATATCATTAATATCAGCCCACCATTGGCCATGTTGTTCAGTGAGGTTGATATGTCTTTTTACTCACACTGTGAGAATGGTTATTGCTCATTTCATAGTACTTCAGGAAGAAAATATGACTGAGGATAAAGAAAACCTAACAGCATTTGGTAGATAATGTTTGAAACTTTAAACTCTCTCGTGGATTTGGTTCCTCCCCAGCTGTTGACATCAGTACATCCAAATGATCAAGTGAACAGTGAGTTCATGTATCCTTGCCTTTCTCAAATACTTCTACCACACTGGCAATCATTATCTCTCAAATATCTTTCCATTCCTCTCCATGAAGGCATTTTGAAGTTTTATCTCCAAGTTCCTTCCTGTACTATTTTGCTCATTTATATAATCACATTTAGTTTTGTTATTGCTCAGGCAGTTTGACAACTGAAAATATATTTTTATTTCTGATTAATAAATATAATGAAGTTCATCTTATCAAAGTACAATTACTATACCTTGCTGAAACCTGTAAAGACGAGAAGAAAATTAGGAAACTGGTAGAAAATTCTTAGACTAGCTGATCATAATAGAGTACTTGATATATTTTTAATTGAATTTCTTAAATAAGGATCCCTTTGTGACTTAAATCTAGAAATTTATTGCAATTTTATAAAACCTAAATGTGGAAAAAAGTGTTTTAAAATGAGTATTTTTTATTTTAATATAAAATTATTACTAAATGTTTTAGTTAGTCAATATTTTTTATTTTAAACTTCTATTTATAATGCTTAATGCCCTTTAAGCTAATCTAAATATTACATTTCAATTGACCTCTTTTGCATTTCTATAACATAAATGCCATATATCCAGAATAATTTGTTTGTTAATAAAATAAGTTTTAAATACTGATGTATCACATTGGGATTACTTTTCTAATGTATCTGTTTAGGCAATGGATTAGTTTTGTTTTTGTTTTTGTTTTTTGTTTTTTTGTGTGTGTTTTTTTTGTTTTTAGGTACCGGGGATTGAACTCCGGACCTTTCGCTTGTGAGGCAGGTGCTGGAACCACTGAGCTAAATCCCCAGCCCGGGATTAGTTTTGAATACTATGTTTCCAATCCTTGCTAAAGGATTCTCATTATACCCATAAAATATATTTAGATTTGAAGACACAAAGCTACATGCTTTGATGAAATATTAGCAATAAGTGCTATAAGAAATCATGTGGTGTTTATAGATATATCGTCTGCTTTGGACAGTGACAGGTAAGATTATGTTGTCAGACAACAGATTGATTGACTTTGAAGTTCATCCTTCATGTTGAAAATCTCTGGACTTGGGGCATGTTACTTACTTTCCATGTGTAAATTTCTTCTTTATATAGGATTCCTGTAAAGTTTACTCACTTGTGGTTATTGTCCTTGGAAAACTGTAGGCTGATTTATTGTTACTCCTAAACACTAAGAATATACAGGGCATGTATCACACTGTGACTTTTAACTTGAACATGATTTAGGTTTATTTCTTCTCCTTTATGCAATATTTACTCTTATTAAAAGTCACAATAATCTTATATGCTCAGATCTTCAAGGTTATTTATTCATAAAAAATTCAGATCTTATAATGTTTGTGTTTCTTAAACATATAATAGTGTGTGTAATAATTCAATACATGCTTTTTCTAGTATGTATTACCTGAGCAAAATTAGCTAATCTATGGTGTACAGCTATTCTTCACCTTAATAATAATCATTGATTATCCCATGTTTACCAGTGTTACACTGCAAACTCAGTTGCATAAACTGCTGGATACTAGATTGTAATAACAATAAAAAATTAAGCAAAATAAAGTTGTATACCACAAAAAAACATTGATTGCACCATAACTCTGTGTGTGATTTTACTAATAGGATAAGGATACTGGATGATGAATATAAAAATCAATTTTTTAAAAATCACATATTCTTCTAAAAAGAAGATTCACCATTGGAACTTATCTTTTCTCTTCTCAGTCAGCCATTAGGATAGTTTCATGTATCTTTCCAAGTTGCCTTAACCTGTGGGACAGAACAATGCCCAAATAATTCACTTCCTTGACAAATTTCAAGAAAAAAGTGTTAGTGTTAAGCATTATATTTTAGCCAGTTCTGAATGTCAGACTATCGGTCTAACTGGATTTTATTTTTACAAGAATAATATGAGTGTAGAAAATATGTAATGTGAAGCCCAGAGTATTGAAGCTTTGAAAGCATTTATGGCACTTTAGAATATAGGTGATTCAGAGCAAGGAAACTATCTTAATGTTTTATAAGTATTTAACTTTTAGAGAAATCATACCCTAGGTCAAAAAGCATATCGTGATTTTTAAATCCTATGTAGCTTCTCATTTTTTGAAGAACATTAGTTTGATGGTTAGCAGAGTTACTCAACTAGTCATCCACTGAAAATTATTCATACTTTTAGCTGATGGATGAAAAAGATCTCAACATTACAAATCAAATTGAATTCTTTTTTAGTTCCAAGAATATATTTCTTATGTTCTGAACAAAAAAAGAACTATCAGAGTTAATATACTGTGCCACATATATTAAAATATATAGTAATTACGTGGAAATAATTTAAAAGAGGTTTCAGGATAAATCTTCAATTTGAGAACAGACAGTAAAAAAAAGTTAAAGGAATATAGTTCTTTCCTTTTTTGTTGTAAATCTTTTAGAAGTTTTCTAATTTTTCACAAAATTCCATTGGTCAGAACTGAATTACCAAATTAGTTGGTCCTATCTAATCATAAAAGAAGCTGTGAACATTTTAGATGCTCCAGAAGAGGAAAATGGTCAGACAAATACCTAGCTGTCTCTGCTGTATTTAAAATGTGACATCAAAAAGACCATTGACAACAGATGATGTAGCGTTATATTTTGAGGGTAGTTTTAGAATGTGTACTTCACGGTAGTAGAAACACCTAGCATATGCTATTGTCTCTTTCCAGTCAACCAGCTGAATAATGACTCACTAGTAACTAGATTTACTTAGGGGCCTGTAACAAATCAATATTTTACGCAACATTTTGGGAGTTGTCCTTGAGACTATTACTACTTGAGTATATTAATGAAATACTTATCTATTAATACTTAATAATACATGGCCTAAGACTGCCCCCTCAGTCCTCTGCTTATAAAGAACGAAGTTGAGGCTTATTTATTTCCTAGTTGATCACATAATTTGGTGAGCATATGCATTATTGACCTCCATGAACTTCCCTCAAATCCAGTTTTACTTCCTGTGAGATCATAAATCTTTCTTCAGGCTATATTTCGGTCCACATCCCATTTCCATCCCCAAAGCTGTCATGAACAATGAAGGATCTTAGATTTTACCCATCTCATGAAATAAGTCTGTCATGGTCTTATGAATCCTGGAAGAATAGTGGTGGCTACCAGGTCAGAGACAAAGACTTTTGTCACTAAACACAGAAAACATCATGAACATACCCATGTGCATTTCAATTCCCCTTGGATATTAAGACGCATAGGAGTGACATGGATGGGCCAGGTGAGTGATTGCACATATTGTGATTTTTACAGAGAACTATGGGTTTAGGAAGTCCATGTTTTCATAAATAGCAATAAACATGCCTGTTCTCAAATCTGAAATACAACAGGCTATACACCAACCTACACTTTGCTGTGGATAACCCTACTGTATAAACATGTTTATGCATAGTCTTCAATGAACAACAGTCAGTGGCACAGTAGGAAGATAAAAATAGAGACAGACTGATAGAGAACTTTTCTCCAATATTGTTCTCACTAAATTATTAATTTTTCAGAATTAATGTGACATAAACATAGGTCACATTGAAAGCACAATTAGTAGAAAGTATAGGTAGACTGCCGGGGATTTAGCTCAGTGGTTTCGCCGCTTGCTGTGCAAACGCAAGGACCCGAGTTTGATCCCCGGTACCAAAAAAAAAAAAAAAAAAGTATAGGTAGATTTAAAAATCCATACCCAGTCTTTATGGGGAAAACCTGAAACTATAGTTTGTAACATTATAACAATTGTTTATCAGACCAAGTTTATGTAAATGCCAAATGATTTACTGTCATTAAATTGATTTTATATAGTTTTACCCTATAATTAATAGGTTTTCATTGTATCCAAGCCATACATGATATCCAAATGTCCAAGAGGTAAGCACATATAATATAGGTCATTCTCAATAAATATAATTTCTCATCAATAAATAGAAACTCTTCTCTAGCTAAGAAACTGACTTATGAACTTGTACAAGCTAGAATTCAGCTAAAGTTGCAAATCATTACAAATCACTACTTATGGTATAGTATATTGATTCAATAAAGTTCTTAAAAACCAAGTGATTTATATTGGTACTCTGTATGCAAGGACCAAAATGAGAACTTCCTATTTGATGTATTGTAAGCATAATTCTGCCATTTTTCATAGAGTTAAATGATAAAAATGCTCTATGCCTTCATCTGCACCAAGAATTTTTCCCAGCTGAGTAAACTGTGGAATTCAATATTTGTCTGATAATGAGTGACTGGCAGCACACAGGTGTCCATCTGCATAAGTTGATTTACATGAAGGATGGAGTTCTTGCACATGAGAACTTGCTTAATATCACCTAGAAAGTAGGGAGCAAAAGAGATGCTTTAACCATCAGCATGTTTATTGATGAAGAGCTATTTAAGTGATGAAGCAAGACACACTTTGGAAACATCATGTAATATTAGTGGGGTGAGAAATTGACCTTGGCAGTAGAATTTTACCTTGAGGTAACTACTGTCCTCAGCAATACAGTACAGAACTTACAGAAAGGATGGTATGTATGTGTATGAGTGTGTGTGTGTGTAAATGAGAAAGGTTCTGAAATTTCAGAGACATTTTGGAAGGGTGTAATTTTTTTGCAATTCATTTTACAAAAATAAGATTCCAAAATTTTATTCATTACTTCTATTATGACTTCATGGTATACAATGGTTGTTTGAACTTGAGCACATGTCATTCATGTATTCTTTGAATCTTTTTTCAGAGTGGGCTTTTTGGTTTGTTTGTTTGTTTGTTTTATTCACTTTCTAGCTGTTCTCTTTTTTTATCTATAAGAATAGATCAGGGAACTCTATTAATTCTAATTTTACATGACATAAATCTTAAGCTTTAAAAATTTCTTTCTTAACCTTTTAAATTATTTTTGCAAGATAATTGATCTATTTAATTTAAAACAATCAAATAAAATACTATTTTAAAAACTGACAGAGTGACACTCCAGATTTGTTCTTCTATTTGGGAATTTTAGGCTTAAGATTTTTACAGTGGAATTTAATTTACATTGTATTTAACACAAACCAGTGATATACATGTCTCAAGAAAAGTGAGAAAGTGATCCTAAGCACATAGGCTTAGAATCTAAGGGAAGTTTTCATGAAAACATTAACAAGTATACAATTCTACTGTGCATGGGACTAATTTTCTTTGAGCTGGTCTTCCTAAGATAAAAGTCAGGAAAATTTAGACTGAAGGACTGGAGAAGGCATTTATAGTAGTCTGTGAAAAATGTGGGCCTCTTTCAGGAAATGCTCCATCGTTTGGTGTGTGAGTAAGTAGAGGGAATAAAGGTTGACCAGAAGAGGGAAAGATGTTTTCAAAGTTTAAGCCTAAGCCCAGAAAATGAAGAAGTAAATATCTTTTAGAAAAGGATGTATCCAGTTTTGAACAGGTAAATTTGAGTTAAAATGCCTACAGGGCTGTTAAAATGCACTGAAAGAAAGATCAAAATAAACTCATTGTTTTGAGAGCTATCTAGATGTGATAACAACAGTTACTATTTGGGGAGTACTTGTATGTTAGATTTTATGTAGGGTGTTTAATACACATCACTGTACTTAATTCTGATTAACCCTACTGTGGTAGCTGTTCATGTACAACCCTATGTATGAAATTGATAATTTCTGAAGTTAAGTTACTTAATATTATTACTACTTAATACTGTTCAGTTACTTCTAGACTTAGATTTCAGTCTGCATCTGTATCACTACAATTTTTGCATGTTCCTAACCCCTAAGCCCTGTTGGCCCTTGTGATGCCGGTTGAATGTGACAGAAATCAGAGAGATGATGACCAATGCTTCAGAGATGAAAATGGAAGGAACTTGGGATACAAGGAGATGGAAAAGTGAGGGGAAGGAGACACAGCAGACCAAGGCAGAAGTGGCAGAAAGCGGAAAACTAGGTTCAAACTTAAGAAATCTGAGGCCGGCAAAGTTTTGTGCAAGGCCCAGGGGAAGAAGCCCTTTCTAATGCACACGTTTCCCTTCACCCCTTATAACCTGACTTTCCAAAATCCTTGAGTGTGAATGTGAAAGGTATGCGTATACATGTGTGGAAGTGCCCATCAAACCTGGGCAAAATATTTTTCAGTACAGAGGAAGGTTTTCAATAAGAAAACAATTATTCTTGGTGAATTACAACAGACTTATTTTTAGCTCAAAAATTTTTGTTGACTTCTGTAGATGCAACCAGGTAAGATGATTTTGAGATGCTTTTACCATAAAATGTATCTGAAGAATTATTAATTTGATCTTCTTCGATAAAAGTGAATTTTTGGATACTGAAAAATACCCTGATATTAATACTAAAAAACAACTTGCTGACTCTAGGAGAATATCTCCAAAAGTAAATGATAGCACTGGAATAAAAAAGCACCCCCCAAAATCTAAATTTTTCAGTCCTTATTTCCATTCCCTACTTCAATGTAAATTATTTAATTAGTGAAAGTTTCATTTATAAAATTCCTTTCATTTATCTATACTCTATAACACTTTGTGAATCCATTCTATTTGCTTTATTTAGTATTTGTATTTCGAAACCTATGCAACTCTAAGTTTGTATTGTCAAGTATTTTATTATTATACATGGAAAAGTGTTCATTTAGAGAATCCTATTTTCCCAAGTGATCTGAGCTTCTCTTTACTCAGCGTCCTCCATAAATCAGACTCTATGGGGGTCCTAAAATGGATTGAGTTTTGTCCTTACAGGTCAGTAGCTAAGGCTTTGATCAGACAAAGGGAAAAAGGCTAAAGATCAGCCCTGTCCTCTGGAAGTGTCCCCCTCGGGACCTCTGAGACAGGTTTTCTATGTTTTATTTTTCTTTCTTTAAGTATTTAGTAGTCTCTAAGGAGAATTTTACTCCTCTAGTTACTAACACTACCAATCATTTGTAATATACTGAGAAAATTTAAACAAAAACAATAACACAAATAGGCTACAAATCTCACAAAGGGAATTTTGGCCATAACTCCCAGGTATTGCTTCAATTTAGCTTTGAAAACAGGTCAAAACTTTTTCAATATGGAAGCTATTGACTTTTAAATTACTTTCTGGTTTAGGTTCTGTGAAATATTAGACTTTTGGCCTTCAAAATCATGTCTGATGACATGTAGTTGACAGTTGCATAATATAGCAGTTAGAAATGTGGGCAATGCCTATCAAAAAGACATATTTGATTGTACAGAGCTACCAGATGACTTAGGAACCATTTTGTGTTTCACAGACACTCATTCACTCATTCATCTTATTTTCTCCACTGGGGTTTGCAGATAACTCTTTCAAGTCAATCGTATTATGAGAAGTTAGCCTCCACTTTACATCTCCAGCGGAATTTAAGAAATTTGAGCTTTCACCTATCTCTTCACCAATCAGAAAGGCAAGAATTTGCTTGATATATTCCCAGAGTGACAATATGAATGGAAAAACATATTACTCTGTAAACTCACTGTGTGGCGTCCTGTTACAACAGAGCCAGTTTGCATCAATTGGGAATAAAAGCATAACGATATACTCCCTAATGTGAGGGTGATGCAGTCTGATACATACAAGCACAGCTTGAGGAATGTTCTGGCTACATCAGAAGAAAAGGCTGATAGCTTCTTGTGGCTGAACACCTATGGAGAAATACTATTCAGGCAAAATAAAAAAATGAATTATGTCTATTTACAATTAGTAGTCCTTGCTGAGAATTAGATGTTTTTATGTAAAATACTGAAAGACACACTACTGGAGTACAACTTTGTATTCTAATAAACATTTTTCACTGTTACCACTTTCATATCACTTTCTACTCTCTTTTTAAACTCTAAGGTACAGAGTCTACCTTGAAATCAGCATTAGTATGTAACACTTGAGTTAATGGCTTAGGTATTACTGAACAAAACAGTTATCATGCATATTTTCATTTTGAAGTGAAAAATTATTCATTCTATTTATATTAGATTTAAGATTTTTAGAAAATTTCTGTTGAAATTTTGTGTGGTGCCATTCGTTTGTGTGTGGGGATATGGATGGGGGTGTGAGTGTCCATGCCCATTTTCTTAATGACAGATGTTATATATTTAAAAATGCAAAACTTGCTTATAAGCTCTTGAGAGAATTGTATGTTTGAAATTTGTAGAGTACCTTTTCTGGTATACTTTGGTTCTACATAATTTATTTTAGTAAAAATAATTTGAATACTATTCACAACTGTGAATTTAAAATAACAATAATGATTAAGCAAATCAGAAAAAAACCAAAAGTTTGATCATCTGCCATTCAGGCCTGATAATTTGGAGTTGGAACCAAGAAGGGAGAAGAACAGCTCCATGTGTGAATATCTGGAAAATAACAGAATTTGGAAAATTTTGCATTGTAATACATTGTGAATTTGTATTTTTCCCTAAGCAGTCCTACATATAAAACTATATAATAAGTATTCTAATATTTAAAATTTATTATATTGCTAAAATGACATAATTCTAAGAGGTTGTTGGATTGGATCTTTTCAATTCTTCAAGGAAAACAACTCCCCATAATGAATGTAATCATTATGTACTGCAAACATCTACTAGTAAAATATAAAAGTTGAAAAAAAGGGATATAAGGAAAAACAGATAAAGCCTAATGCTAAAAAGCATTAAAACTATGCATATGCTACAATTACTGCCCATGAGCCTTCAGACACTTGTAGAGTCTTCCCAGCAAATACTCATCACCATCCTACAGTACCACTTACAATTATATTTGTCTACGTAGGAAGTCTGGGGAAGAAGAGGACTGTGCCATACCTTGTGAGGAGAGTAGTAAATGAGGAGAGAGGTGCTCTAGTGAGGTACAAGTGGGTGCTGTCCTTGAGAATTTCCTGTACCTTGCTTTAAATAAGGAAACACTGGCATCTGAGACATCTAACACCTGACATCAGAATCCGGTGTTACATCCTACATGATTGTAAACTGATGATATACTATACCTAGCTCTTTGTCCCTCCCCTCTGCTTTCAACACTGAAAAAACTTTGTCCGAAAAGATGGCTTGGCACAGTTCAGTCATTACTCTGTTCATATACCCCATCTGAAAACCAACTTAAATTACTATAAAGAATGCTTAGCGAAGGCTGTGAACAAATCATATGATTGAACAATGTTATTTATTGTAAGTGTTCAAAAATTACCGAGTCAGGTGAAATACTACCAGAGAATGGGGAGAAATTTGTTATAACTAAATCAGTTTAAGTCACTTGAGATATATCGATCTTAAGGAATTAAAATTATCCAATAAGCCATGTATACATACATCTTTCTCCTGATTTCTAGTTCCTGTATGCCTGTTGATGATCTTATTATTCAAGGACTCTGTTGCATTTATAAAGCAAGGATTTAAATTTTACCCAAGTCTGTATTTTTTGTACTTGAGCCTAAATAAAATGTATTTAATATTTTTAAAAAGATTGTCTTCACTGGAGATGTACAGTATTAGTAGACCTGAGGTCCTAGGTTTTATTTCTAGCATCATATCTCTGTCTCTGTCTCTCTGTCTCTCTCTGTCTCTCTCTCTCTCTCTAGATATATACATATATATTCCTTAGAGAATGGTACTCGATGTAGTCATACAGTAATTATAGATATTAATATTAAAAACCAAAAATTTAAAATGATAAATATAGGTGACAAAATTTTAGTTTAATTTTTTTCTCCAATATAATGATATTAATAGTAATGATAATAATAATAGACATTATCATAAGTATTCACAACACTGGTGGTGACAAGGGTATCATTATCTTTTTTAGGGTCAGTTTCCTTGGGTCATGAGTTCTGCAGGAAAACATGAAGAGATCCAGGTGACACCTGACCATATGGTGGCCTGGATTACAGGAAACAAAGTCTGTGTTTATACTGGACAGTAGGCATGCTTGTCATTGCCATAGAAAGACATGCTATCTCTAGCTTCAGAAGCTAAGAACAATTCTGCTCTTTACAGAGAAAAGAGACTGTTTGTACTTTTCAAGTATGTTAGCTATACAAACATCTTAGGACAATACTCTGCAAGAAGAGCCACCAATATTTCTGCTTACTGATGTGTAGAAACAAGAGATCATAAAGAACTGTCTCCTAATAAAGTTTTGTGCAACCTAGTATCACTGGTAACACCATGAAAATGTTATAACATATTAATTAATTAATACAATTTCTTCTTGTGATTTTTTTCTTCTATTTTGCCAAGCATAAATGAACATATAGACAGAAACAAATTGCTTTGCTTATTTCACCCATATTAAATCATTAACATCTGTTTTCTGCAATTGGTATGTTCCTACTTTCATTCATCTTTTCAACTTAGACAGCTTATCATATTCTTCTCTCTGGAGGTCTAGGCCTTTCACATAGAAGTGTATCTCCAGTTGAACATTTTCTGTTTGATAAAGACCAATATAACATATGTGGTATTAAATAAGAAAATATGCATCAATATTAAATTATTTTCTTTAATATCAATATTAATGACTTAGAAATTGAGAGATACTATCAATATCTGAAAGTGTTAGCTATTTTAACAGAGAAAATTTTAACGACATATTTAAAATGCAATTAAACATAAAAAGTATTGAAAATAAAGAATGGCCTACTGTGTGTAGCCAATTCGGCTTACATAAAGCAAAATAAGACAGTATTCATCATTTATTTTTTCTGATTAGTTTCTATAGAAACTTGTTCATGAAGACAAACTCTGATTATCATTATCAGAAGAAGCTTGTATATTTGGTCTGTTCATAAAAAGAAGCCAGCAAAACATGATTAGAGTACTTATGAGAATAACTCAGAAATATAAATGAAGTTCATATATATTTTAATTTCAGTGTTTTATTATGAATCGATAGTCATAGCTGCTTATGACTTCACAGACTTGTTTATTTTACTAAGAAGGTTCACATGAACTTTCCCATAAGTCTTACAATAAAATTAATGATATATGAAATGTGATCTTTTATAGATGAAGCACAGAAAGTTTATATAATTTTACCAATATTACATATTCATATATTTGTATCAATTGTACCAATATCACATATTTTTGAAGAGGGTTTACTGTTTAATGTGGAGAGCACTCTCTCCCCACAGTTCTGAAGAAACAAAAGTGAATAATATTAAAAATCACAATATGCATAGCAAAAGCCCAGATTTTTATAATGTTCATAAATAACTGCCTACATAATAACCTTTACACATTTCTTAAAATTAATGTGCAAATAAAATTATTTCCCTCTCCTAGTTTCAATAGTAGAGTTGACATATAGAACCTAAGGCTACAGAAACTAGCAGAACTTTGAGCCTTTTGGTAAAAGTAGTTTCCAAGCCTGATTGAATATCAGAATTACCTGAGTAATTCTAAAGATAAGATATTGGACCTGACCTTTGGATATCTTGATTCATTCCACTTGGAACTGGACTCATGAATTCTAAATTTGATTTTTTTTAACCTCACAGCAATTCTGATGAAAGTGTCTCAATTACCTTTCTGTATATCTTTTGGTTAAATAGTGTATATACTGAAAACACCAATATTTCATGAAGAATACGCTTCTGTATTATGTCTTTGTCATTTGTCTTCTTATAAGTATGCATCACTTCATATATTTGCATATAAAATCATGCTTTGTTTTATTTTTTATAGTCACATTTTAGAAAGACCAAATCAGTTTTTCAATGACACATTTACCTATTATTTACTAAGTGACAGGGTAAATTACTTACCTTATGCTGCTCTCAATTTCTTCATTTATAAAAGGGAGTTACTGCTAGGAATCTTCCTGGTTTGTTCTGATGTTTAAGTTAGAAAATGTAATCGGAGTATTTAGGACATAGTTGACAGTTAATAAACTTTAATACTGTAATTAGTATATCATGTCATATCTATATTTCATCCAAAATACCATATAAATAATCAGATATGAACTGATTTTGACACAATATTAAAATTACACAATATCGCAATGGCAACAGTTATACTGAACTTATATGGATATACTGCATTGGTCAACCTATTACAGTAAATCGATATGTAGGCTAACTCACTTCTCAAGCTAAGTACTAGTTTTACAAATGTGTTCAAATCTCAAACTATATTTACAGCCGGCTCACTGTGTGCAGAATTAAAGACATGGATGTGCTTATATACTGAGAGGAAATGACCTCCCCATATTAATGAAGTAGCTATTACAGTACTAGTTGGAACAAGGCAACTGGCGCATAACTCCTTGTTTCTCCCAGTAAATCATTTACTACTCTTCTTTCTCTCTAGCTTGTTCTCAGTCTATTTCATTCTTTGGATTTACTAGGGAACAGAGTCCTAGCTTTTGATGAAAAAAAACCGATAAAGTAATTGGAGACATTTTTCTTATACCTGGAATAATTACGTGGAGCCAGTTATAAAATATTCCAGTTTGATGTTTAATCCACTATGCATATTTGTGTGAAAATAAGTTGCACTGGTTTCTTTAGCTCTATTTTTGGCTATTACTTTACTAATACGACTGAAGAAAAAACGGCTTTGCAAACTTGGATCTTTCTCTTGAGTTCATGCATGATTGATGAAGCGGCCTTTATGAGCAATATACCATGGATTGCAGAAGCAGCAAGTTTGGCCCTTTATGAGACTGAGTTTTACTACTGAATTCACCATAAATATCAAGTTATAAATAAACCGTGCTTCAGAAATATCTCCACTAGTTTCCAGGCAGCTCACTAATTGGCCTGGCACAGATGACTATGACCAAATAATACAATTAGATCGCCCCATTGTTACAAATGTGCTCTGAAAGTGCCAAGGAACATGTGGCTTTTGACTGAGAGGTTGCAGCAGAAATGTGTAGCACAGCAACTTATTAAATGCTAAACACTATTTTAATTCAAAAGCCTGTTATATCCCTCTCAGAATCCAATTCTAACTTAACTGTCAATGTCAGCATTGTGATTTTTTTTCTTGAACCTTGTGCATTGCACAAGGGTTTATACAAATGCATGTAAAACATAAGCAAAGTGAGCATGGAAAATGTTATAGAAATATAATGTGAAATACTGCTTTGGATCCCTGTTTCATGAAGATTTATAAGATTATGATTTTTCTAGTCATCTCAGTAGCTAAACACCTTGAAGAGAATGGGAAAGATAATATTTCTTACACTTTATGTTAAGGCATGATTCTATGTAGTTATAAGAATAATGTATTAAATGCTAAGCATGAATTATTAAATCTATTTTAATAAGAAATGAAAAATTTGATGAAATGAAGGACACTGTTTATAAAATGATATTTTATTTCTGTAGGTGTAGATTAGAAAGTAGTTTTGGTAAATGTATAGAAAGTATCCCGGAATTTACATAGAATTTCATGAACTACATTATATATCCAGCCACACTCACTACATTATCTAACCTTTCTTACACTTGCTGGGAACATATTAATCACCTAAGTTCAAATTAAGGCACACAATAGTGAGTGTTAGTGAAGACCAAAGACAATTATGCTTTCCTTGCCATTCAGAAAATATTTTTCCTAAACATAAAAAGAAAAGACAAAGAGAATAGTCTTTGAGTCACTACCACCTTTTCAAACTGTTAACTACATAGTGCTTATTTGATGGGTTCAGGAGTTCTCTTAAACTGTTATCTTCTTAGAACTTAGAAACCTCTCAACACACTCCTAATTAACACCTAAATTCTTTTAGACGAGACAGAAACTTTCTTTGCATAACAATGTCTAGGGCATTTGCAGATCTCAGCTTGCTCCACATTTTTAGGGATTGCAATTCTTGTGACCAGAAATGCGTGTGAAAGCAAATTTATTGCAGTCTGAGAGGAGGAACAGTTAACTAAAAATGATCTCTGATTGAGAATAGCAACATTAGATGTCTGACATCTGCTTTCCTAGTTGTTTTAAAACTCAACATAGACGAAGCATTTTAAATCATAATGAACAGCATACTCCCTATTCAAAGCATATGATTATCAAAAATTCAGTAGCACTATTTTACAAGATAACTAATTTTTTAAATAGATAATCATTAAAATACTTGACAAAAACTGAGTGATTCCTATATGTTAAGACATTGTTTAAAAGGTTTTGAAGTCCAGCTGTTTTCTTTCCTGTTCTTAGTAGGAAAATCTGCCGAACTCTATATTTTGAATACTTACATTTATATAATCTTTTCCTAAATTAAAGAGAACATTTGGAGGATATAACCATGGGTTTGAAATAATAACTTCGACTTTTGCTGGAGTAAAGCCTTATTAAAAATAATCTTTTTTGCTGATATATTTTGGATTGATTAGAACTTCATTATGTTTATATAAATTATTATTAAAGTGGTAATAGTGAAGATCGTTGTTACTATTTATGATTAGTTACAGCCCTCGGTTTCTTGTTATGTATGTGCAATAATTTATTACTGCTTTGTTTGCAGGAAATTATATAAACCAGTAATATATTACAGCCTAATTTCCATTCTAATATCAAATGAAAAAAATCCTTTGAAGGTGATGAATTTTCGGTGACACAAATCACTGTCACACATTCTAGGCAAGTGATAGTTTTAGAGAGGTTTTGAAAAATGTAATGAGAAATTATGAAGGAAAGTCACTTCTTTCATATAGGAAAAAACCTCTCAGCATAATTAGGTGAGAGGAGACCTCTCAGCATGGGTGTCTGTGCACATGTCTGATACCTGCCACGGACTTTTCATAAAACTTTTCAGTAAATTACTGAACTATGATATACCTTCATTTATTTGTTTAAAAAATCAACTCTTCAAATCCAAATTTTCTATTTCTTAGAGCTGTGAGGACAAAACAAATTTTTTGTTTAAACATTTGAATGTGCTATTCAGATTTCTGTATATACTCATACAAATGTGTGTACATACAAAGAAATATATGTTTGCTGGAGATTTTATATTTACTTCTTGACTGAGAATTTGACTTTGTTTGTAATTTATTTAATCAAACCACCTCTCTTTAAGGTATTGAAATTATAACTGAAAACAATTTTTAGTTTCGACCAAGTGGCAGATAATATATATATGTTGATATGAAGTATAATACAGTGATACTGAAATACTAATACTGAAATGCTGCTTTATTATTTCATTTATATATAATTTTATTATCAAATTAGTGCCATAGGATATTAATATGACTCCTCTTGTCAGGGTAAACTGAGGCTGTTAAAGTGTTGTGGTCAAGTTGTATCAAGATAGTGACTGAATGCATTAATGTTCATGGCTCTCAACTGCTACATTCCGCTAATGCTATCACACATATATTCATTTCCTTGTGGAAATTCTCGTTTAATAAAAATTACATAAGGTTGCCATTGTCATCATATTACTTCACACAGAACACCTGCATAGCAATCTAAGATGATTTGATGACTAAAAAGTTAAAATTCTTAAAATGGATGAAAACAAATCAGTCTACTGTGGGGCTCTTCTTTTCTCAATCAGAAGGCAATGTTTTGGTTAAATTCATGAATGACATTTTTGTTTTGCTTTGGTTACCTTAAGGATTTTGTGTGCAGAAAAAGATATTTTGAAGTTTTACCTTTGTTTTGAGAATTAAGATTTGATGGTGAAAGAAGTATAACTAAAGCTAAAACAAAGTAAGCTTGGAGTACATCTGTACACCATATTGATTTACCTCTCATTTTAGCAGCATCCTGACAAAAGAGATGTACCCTGCCATAAGATACAATATGTTACATCGTTTGCAGCATATCCCAGGATACAATGTGCTGTGTGATTTATAGCATACGGAGAAGTAAAGTAAAAGGCAAAATAGTGTGAAAAGTACAGATGAAATAGAAGTAGATTGTTTATAATGTATAATAATATTTAAGGAAATATTTTGATAGATTAAAATATATCAATATATTACAAGATGTTGTAGCTAAAATATATACAGTGGAGATGAAGTGCAATACTACAAAATACTTGAGTCATCCAAAAGTTACCAAAATGGAAAAACAGAGGAGCAGAGAACACCTGGAATACAGAGAAAAATAAAATAATAACCCTAATTATAATTGTACCAATAGTTATACTAAATGAATATTATATAAACATGCAAATTATGAGACAAATGACAGATTTACAAAGCAAGACTCAGAAGTACACTATATACATGTAACAAAACTTAACCATAAATATATGAAGAAATATACAGTAAAAAAAAAAAGAGCTATCCCATGCTGAAGTATAAGAAAGCTCTTGCAGCTATATGAATTTCAAATGAGGTAAGTTCAGGCAGAATATCTATTACCAGAGATAAAGATGACAGACATTTCATAATCATAATAGAGTCAAGCTACCAAGATGATAAAAAAGTTCTAAGTACATTTGTATCTGATAACAATATTTCAAATATGAAGCAAGAATTGACAGAGGAAGAAATAAAAACATTCATAAAGATAATTAGATATTTTAATACACCTTTTTTGTAATGGATACAACAAATGGACAATAAAAAATTATCAAATTAGCTTGATTTTATTGACATTTATGCATTACAATGCCCCGCTATACATCAGGAGAATGCACATTTTTTTGAAGATCATGGGAAATGATGACCAACAGAGATCATGTTCTTAGCCATAAAATCTGTCAGTAAATTTGAGAAATTAAACCTTACAAAAAGTTATCTAGACATGAACATTCAATTAGATATCACATGCCTTCATTTTTATATTCTAAATTTAAAATTATATTTATAACCAAATTCCTAATGATGAATTTAATAAAAATGTGTAAGATCTGGACACTGAAAATATAAAATATAACACAAAAATTAAGGATAATTGAAATGAAAGGAAACCTAAATAAGTCATTATAAGAAGAATCAATGTTGCAGTTAAGATATATGTTCTCCATAAACTGACCTATAAATTGACTTGGATAAAAATGTCCTGCTAGAAATTTTGAAAAATAATAAATAAATAATAATTTATAAAATTTTATATCTATGTTTCTTCATCTAAAGATATTATGAAGAGCTGAATATGTAAGCCATATATTGGTAAAAATAATTTCAGGACACATATCAGAAAAAGAACTCTTTTAAAAATAACTTCTGCAAATGTATTTACATCAGCAGCAGCTACTTGAAAACAAGTTTTAAAACATGAACAGGGAAATGGAAGGGTAGTTCAGTATTAGCACATGTGCTAAGAAGGCATGAGACCCTGGGTTCAATTGCTAGTATCGAAAACAAAACAGTTTACAGAGTTATCAAGATAGACCAACAACATATGAAAAACTGATTAACATCATTAATCATGAAGACAATGTAAATTAAAACCACAAGAACATAATAGGTTTCATCCATTGACAAAATGTTGATGATATAGAGCAACTAGAATACTCTCGCATTGTCACTAGTTGGAATGCAAAATAGAGTAAGACATTTGGACAATTATTTGCATCCTCATAATGTCAAACATATATCTACTATAAGACAATTACACTCCTTTGATCTACGAAAATTCAAAATATATACAGATAGTCTTAAAAACAAATGTTTATAACAATTGTAGTCATTATTGCTCCAAACTGTGAATAGCAAATGTACCATCTATAGAAGAACGGATGAACAAATTGTGTAGTACTCATACAATTGAATATTTATTCACAATACAAAAGGAATGAATTATTAGGTTATGAAATAATATAAATGAATCAAATAAGCATAATGTTAAGCAAAATCAAGTAGAATAAAAACAATAGATACTATATGATTTCATTTTCGTGAATTATAAGAATATGCCTAACAAATCTGGTGATAGAAATATGAAAACTTAATGCCTCAGAGAAGGGGGAATTGAGATGGGAGACTGCTAAATTTACATTGTGATGTTGAAAATATTTATAGTTTTGTTTTTCATGCTAGCAACATGTTTGTAATAGTTAAAGCTGGTTGAAATGAACATTTAATAGCTGAATCAAAACTGTATTCATTGATCACGTGTTTGTAAGAAATTCAATGCAATTTATCAAAAAATTCAAATAGAGGGCCGGGGATTTAGCTCAGTGGTTTTGCCGCCTGCTGCGCAAGCGCAAGGACCGGCATTCGATCCCCCATACCAAAAGAAAAAAAGAAAAAATCAAATAGAACTGTTACTGAATTTATCAAAGCTGCATAATACAGGATCATGGCACAAATTAATTTCATTGGCAATATATATTTAGAAAATAAAAATGGTTAAAATATTTTTAATAAATTAAAATCTAAATTTATGGAAATTTTTACATATGCATAAATGCTGAAAATGTGTCTGCCCACAAAGAAAACGATCATGTCATCCTAAATATTCTAGTATAAAAATAGTTTATTTTCTCAATTTTCTCAACAACCAATGTTATTTTCTGTAACAGAAAGAGTTCCTTGTTTGTAACTAAGCTGCCATATTCTGATCTTTATATCAAAATCCTCCCCTAGATGTAAGCTATCTATAAGCAAGGTTTTCCTTCTAGTCATAGACATCTAAAAGTCTCCATGGTTGAGGTTTTAGATGGCTATAGCAGGAGAGAGTTCCTTCCCTTGCCATGCCAAAAAGACACCAGCTATTCTGTAGACATCTGTTTTCTGCCTGGTATTCTATTCCCCATGTACTAAACCAGGGTAACCTGAAACTCTTCTTACACAATGACAAGGAAAAATGTTTTCTCTTTTTCTCTCTCAGGCAATCTAATAGTCACTGTTTTTGTCATTTCATTATCGTACTTGTATCAACACTAACTTTTTTACTTGGTTTCTGGGATATGCTTGTAGATGTCATCATTTCTTATATATCCTTATCTGTACACAGTACTCATTAAATACATGCTTATATGCCTAGTTATATTAGAAATGAAACATGTTATGATAATCACAGATTCTGATTTAAAGAGTAATTTAGAGAGTTTTTTGTTAGATTCAAATGATGCTGATCTGGAAAGAGATAGCAGAGGAATCTAAAATGAGTAAGTAATTACATGTACATTTGCTCAATACATATTTCTTAAAACATAAAACTGTCTAGGTTCAGACAAAAGGGTTCAGAATTTGCAGTTTATTTCAGATGAAAGTCACTGCTCTTTAAATATTGAATGAACCTTTTTAGCTAGACAGGATGCTTTCAAATTGAGAGACACTTTCATTTCAGATGTATTAAGGAATGAGTTCCATTTGTGCAAGTATGTTTCCTGGTATGAATTACAGGTACCTATTATATTGTTTTGTGTTAGGTATTTCATATTATTCTTGTTCTGTAATGGCAAATCCAAGCACATGCTGAAAGCATATTATGGTTGTTTGGTTAATAGCATTAAATGAAACATAAAAACTCAAGTGCTGTAGTAACACTTCTCACTGTTCATGTGTTCCATCCTCTTATTATGCGTGATTGTAAGATGCTCTAAATATGCTTTAGAAATATTTCTCCAGGTTGCAGTATTTTGCCTTCAATGTAATTTCTAGTATAAGAAGGACATTTTCCCCATCATTTACCACTCTTTCGTGTTATTTGCTCCTCCTTTTTTAAAACAGTACTCATATGTTTCCTTTGAAAGTTCTCTTTGGTGTACATCTTCTTCTTTTATTTCCCAAGACTTCTTTTAGTGTTTTCTTGAGTGTGTGAACTCTCTGCAGAGGTTACTTTGCCTTTGATATAAAAGGGTGCTGATAATATATACTTCCCACTTGTTCATCTGGGATTATTCAAAATACTTAAAAGTATTAACATAGATTTTAAGAGCGTTAATGTGGAAAATAGTCCTTAATATCAGTATACTTCACAAACGTATACACAAAGGCACCCCCAAAATGCCAGTTCTCTAAATGTAGGTTAATCCTAGATGACTTAGAAGTTATTTATCCCCTTACAGTTTAATTTATTAACAGTGGCAATCATTTATTGAGCATGTAATTTACCAAGAATGGACTCAAGCATTTTATGTTTATTATATTATCCAAGCTCCCAAGTTATCTTATGAGGCAAGTGACATTATTTCAACCTAAAAATAAGGAAACAGATATCAAGAATTTGTAGAAACAAAAAGTAGCTAAGTCAGCAATTCAACTCAGTTCTGAATGACTTCAAACACAATGTTCAACCATTTTCTTTAGTATGTTATTAATGAGATTTTCTGTTTATTATTTAGGTTCCTCTATAAATGTCTTCAACATGGTGATGAGAATAGGTTGGCATATTAATGTTACTGAGTCATGAAAATCTTTTTATAAAGAAATATACAGGAAGCCAGGGTATTATAGAAGGATATTACTAATATAAATTATGTAATCTAAATGTTGCCCAGAAACATGACATATACAATAAAGTCATCATGAATTTCAAGCAAAGACAAAACATAGTGCTCAATTATCTATGAATTCTGTTCCATGACTGAATTAAGCATGTTGCTACAGTTTACTCCTCCCATGACTGGTATAGCTGCAATGCTTGGAGAAAGAGTAGCTACCTTGTAAGTGTGAGTGAGGGTAAAAGCCAACTCTGTTGAGAGTGAGAATAAAAGCAGAAAGACATTTGATGATATTGTATACTCTCATATCAGATCTTAACTATTTCTTCTAAGACTATTTTTATCATGAGAAAAAAACAAATGTAATTTGGTTAAGTCACTATAACACATCTAACAATCTCAACAAATACAATCAGGTTTTAAATTATTGTGTGTCTCAAATACACACACACACACACATATACATATATATATGTATGTATGTATGCATGAGAGAGGAGTATTGATATGTTGAAAACATCGTATTGTTTTCATAAATGCTGGGACTTGAATTGTTCTGATACAAGACCCTGAAGGACTGTAAACAGAGCATTATAAATTGACCCCTGACCATGCACTTGAGTGCTTTACCATATGGCCAAGCAGATGTGGCATGGTCTACTTATGCAAGCCTGGTCCTTTACAACACTTCTTGTAGGAGATTTGTGGAGGTTTCTTGGGTGTCATATATGATTTTTCAGCTTTATTGACTTTATGGTATCCAGCACAGTTTCAGTGAGATATTGCTGATAAAATAACAGAACCTGCTATATATCCCAATTTGGCTACTTCTGTGCCTCAATGCAGAATCCATGCATTGCAATTTAAACTGCTTTGTAAGTGATGAAAACTTCATTCTATTTGTATCTTAAACCTGGAAATAAAATAGTAATAAAGCCAAAGAAGAGCAAATGTATTTTCTTTAGAGAGTAAATGTCCACACAACTATAATGGTACCAAAAACTACCACAGTTTATACTCAAAATTTAAATACTTAATTAAACTGTCTAATCCAATCTCTAATTTTATACCAGAAAATACATTAAGATAATTATTTAATTTTTATATACCTAACATTTTATTGGAAGGCTGACTCTTCCCCAAGTTAATAACTCTATGAGAAATTTACCATACTGTTCTGAAATTCAAAAGAAATACAAATAGGTATATTTCAGATTTTCATATGAAAATTTATTCAGGTATTTAAAAAGTAATATGTATAAATT
>NW_004624745.1:2043778-2075763 GCF_000247695.1 Heterocephalus glaber | reverse complement strand
TTTTTTTTTTTTTTTTGTATTGGGGATTGAACTCAGGTCCTTGTGCTTGTGCAGCAGGCGGCGAAAACACTGAGCTAAATCTCTGGCCCAGTCATGTTGCTTTTTATCAGCACCTTGAACAGACAAGTCCAAACCTTACCAGTAATAACATTTTACTGCCTTTTTCCTTGCTCCTCTTCCTTGAAAGCAACAGCAAAAATCTTTTATTGGTCTAAATTTAAAACAATTGCCACAATTACTGTTGAGTTGAATAATGTACAAACTTTACATTAGCAGATTTTTGTTACTTCTTTAACAAATATTTTATTTTATGTGAAAGTTAATTCATAGAACCCTCAGCTATATATTTATCCTCACACACATGGACTTAACCATACATATTCATCTGAGAGCAAGTTTGTAGCCTTTTGGACCAGTTTTAATTTGTTTCAGGCATATTTGATGACAATCCCTAGGGTGCTACATATTCTTCCATTTAAAAAATCGGTTTGAAATGCATAATCATTGCACAGTCATTGTGAGAAGAAAATAACATAAGTTACTTTAATTTTGTCATTCAGTATGACTACTTGGAGTTTTTATTGGTTCAAGATTTACAAATCTGTCAGGTTCTGCTCACCCTTTACACACCAGTCACACTGACATTTTGTGTTTCTCAGGGCCTGGGCATGTGATTTCAGCCTTTGCCTGCACTTGACTTTCTGGCTCTTTCTGTGGCCACCTCCACAGCTGGCATTTGTGTGAAAATCTCACCAATGTGAATTTCAAAGCATGCATTTTTTTGACAAATGCAGATATTGCATCATGCATGAAATATCACACTCAAATTTAATACTTTCAATCTAAAATATTATTTCTAATTGTTTAAAAACTAAAGAATAAATCAAGAAAATAAAGGTTATTATTGACTACTATATCATTATTCCTTAAAACAAATTTATTATATAAAGGAGGAAGTTGTTAAATATCTAGTCTAGGTGTTAAATATTTAATATGAAATTTATTCTTACTGTCAAATGATTTTAGATAATGGGAGATGATTTCATTTTTATTTACTGAGCATAGAAAAAGGAAACATTATGCCACAAAGCACTGAAAAATAATTAATAGTAATAATTAACAATAATTGTTTCACCATTAAATTTCTTAAAAGATTAGACAAGAAAATCCAAAACAAACCAATTTCAAGCATTTTCCTTAGCCATATTTTAGTACTTTCATTTCCTCATTATTTCTATGCATGATAGTAATGAAATTCATAAGAGTAATTAAAAATAAATCAATATTTTAATGAGGGAAAGAGAATGTGAAAAATATATGTATTTTCTTATAAAGTATTGAAACGTTTCACCATGTAAATGTGAAAATAACTTTATTCCAATTATAAACACAATATTTATAAATTTACGATAGTTAATATAATCATTATATTAAACTTGATGGTAATTGCTTACTTAGGATAAATACTCCTCTTTTAAGATAAATTCCTGAAATATAGAAAGCACTAATTAAATGTGTTAGGTTAGGAGAATAACTTGTCTAAATTTTAATATAGATTTTTTTTAATAAAGAGGAATAGAGGAATAGTTGTCTATAATTGATGGATTAATGTGTTTGATGTGTTATTTTAAGCCTAACCTAAAACAAAACAAAACAAAAACTGTAACAATGAGTCATAGATTGATGAAAGTTTCGGAGATGTCATTTTTAGTATCTCATCCATAGTTTTTTTTTTAGTCACTTTCCATGTGTTGGAACAAAATATTCAATACCTGCAACTTAAAAAGTATCAGTTTATTTAGTTTACTTTTCAGTGGGTTCAGTCCAAATGAGTTGGCTCCAAGGCAGAAACACATGATAGAATAGAAGGGCATCCTAGAGAAAGACTGCTGATCTCATGGCAGGTGGGAAGCAGAGAAATAAGGAAGGGGTCAGAGACAAGAACACACCCTTCCAAACACACCCTCAGTGACCTCATTCCATCCAACCATTAGCTCCTGAAAAGCTCATTCAATCTTGCACTCATCGATGGATTAACCCATTGTTAAGCATAGCACCCCAATGATCTAATCATATTCAATACCCCAACTCTCAATGCATAAGACTTTTGAGAGATGTTTTAGATGTAAACCATAATATTTCCTATGCCTCCAAAAGTCCATCTCACTATGCAAAAATGCATTTAGTCCATTTCTAAGAGTTGCCAAAGTCTTTTTACATTTTTTGTTTGTTTGTTTGTTTGAGACAAAGTCTTGCTATGTACTTCGGGTTGGTCTTGAACTCACTGTATAGCCCAAGCTGGCCTCAAAATCTCAGAGATCCTCCAATCTCTTGAGTGCTGGGATTACTGGTGTGTAACACCACTCCCAGCCTTAATCCTTTTAAAAGTAGTTCAAAGCTTCTTCTGAGACTCAAATCAAACTCTTAGCAGTAAGCCCCAGAAAAAAAATTAAAAGGAACGTTAAACACCTCTATTCCCAGAGTAATCATTTTTATTCCAAAATAATGAAGTGGGGGGATGGAAAAAATGGGACCAAAGCATGATTGAAACATAGCAGAGCAAATATTAAAAACATTACATTTTTACTTCTATGTCTATCAGTCAGAGTGAGTTGTGGCAAGATGTGAGCTTCAAAGGACTTCAGCAGCCCACTCATGCAGCAATGAAGATTGCAGCCCATGTGGACACTTACTTGTGGGGGGCCTCCTCTCATTGCTCTGTCTTTCCTCAGCAGATGTTCCATTTTCTTGGGTTCTTTAACTTCCTGGGTTCTCCTCTGCACCTTTTGTTTCACTATCACAGTTTCATACTCTGCCTCTCAGGAGCATATTGTCTGGCTTCTCAGACCTTTCTTTGAAATCTGGATGGAAACTTCTATGAACCCACAACTGTTGCTTTCTATATGTATGAAATATCAGCATCATGTGGATGATATCAGTGTTTGTCACCATCTTGAGCAGTAGCCTGGCCCCCTTGGACCATGGTGGTAGGAACCACTGAGTGCTTGAATGTCTAAGCATAATGAAATGAAGCCCAGGTGACCAGTTACTTAGGAGATCCTTCTTTAGCAATGGATCCAGGGATTTCCTTCTGAAATGCAAAATTTAGTTTTGCATTCTTGAGTTTGTGAAGGCTGGGGTCTTTCAGATTCCTGAGTTGCCATCACACCATCTTTTCAATTGTCCCAAAGCAAAAAACTTGGCTTCTTTTTAATGCTAATCTTTTCAGCAACCCTGCTCTTTCTGGCCCCATATTTGCAGGAGCTTTTTTTCTTAAGGTACTGCAAACTTTTCACGTCTGCATTTTGTTCCTGATTCTCACTGTAGATATGGCTAAAGATTCCATTTGTACCCATGCCATGGTCTGAATATTGGGCTGCTTTGAAATTGCCTTTGCCAGATTAACTAGTTCACCACCTTTAATCTCAACCTCCTTTAAAGTCTTAGGACCTGGGCAAAATGAAGACAAATGTCCAGCCAAGGTGTAACACACATGACCCCAGCTTTCTGCATTAGTCACTTTTCTGTTACTGAATCAAGACACCTCACACCTACAACTTATAGGAAGAGTGGTTTATTTGGCTCACAGGTTCCAGTGGGTTCAATATAAATCAGCTAGTTGAGAGGCACAAATGTATGGTGGAAAGGTTTGATGAAAGAAAGCTTCTCATTCCATGACACCCAGGAAGCAGAGAGAGAAGAGGGTATTGGGGACAAGAATACACCCTTATAAGTCATGACCCCAGTGACTCACCTTCAACCAGGCCCCAACTCCTGACAGCACATTCAGCCATGAACTTATCAATGGATAATTCTTCTAATGAGCATCATATGAAAGGAAAAATAACTTCCAAACTTTTAGATGAGGAATGAAGTCTCAAACCAAAGGAGTTTAGCAGAGTTTTACTGGAATTAAGAAGAAGGGTGGCTCCTGGATTTCCAGGAGGGGATTCTGAGTGGTTAGCCACTGAGGCTTTTTATCCAGAATAATTTATACACCAAAATCACAATGTAGGTAAAACGTGGGTCAAGCTACAATCAACCCATAGGATTACAAGTATAGTCCCTTAACTAATATTGAACCAATAGGGACATGAAGCACATAGCAAGGGTGTATGGCTAGCATTCATCATTGACTTAAGCTTGCCTATACCTCTGTAGAAAGAACAAAGGCATTCCTGGAAAAGGATGGGAGTAAGTATCCACATGTTCTGGTCACTCACTTATGCATCTGATGGCTATCTGGGTTCACTGGGCTAGGAAGTGCTAATTACAGTACAATCTCAAGTGGCTGTTTATCTCTACAGAGGCTTCTACACCTCCATCCTATTGTATTACTTCTCCATCTTGAGGCTTGGCTCTCCAGATTTGCCTCCACCACAATCTTGTTGTATCATATCTTTTGCACTGAATTCCTCAAGGGTTCAATCCCTCTTTGACTATTAATTTCCATCTAATTTAGCTAACCAAATTTCCCTCCCAAAATACAATTACCTTCCCAAAGTGTCCTGTCTGAATCCATGAAATTTTGGAGAACATTTTAGATCTACACCATAACACCTTGAAATATTAGATGTAATGTTTATTGATTTTTTTCCTTTTCAATTATTGCTATTGTATGGCTTTGATGTGCAGCCAGCTGGTATAGCTTCCTTCCCACCACCTGGCCTCCTACTCTATTCTTGCCTTTGAACTGCACCTGATAAGTCCTTCAGAAAATATATATTGTGCTACTCACTCTCGTATATGCTGATGATTGTTGTTCTTGGGGTAAAGTAAAGGGCAGGCCAGGAAACATCATACTGGTGGTATTTAAATACCACCTGTATTTAAATGCATCTTTTTAGAACCTACCATTTGAATAGTCATTGTACTAAATAGTATCCTTGATCTTGGTCTGGCAGATTTGTTTGGAATCTGTGAAATCTTTTCTCTTCATAGCTGAAACAGTAGTAAAATGGATAACACTCACTAAAATTTATACTAGCTTTTTACCCCTTTGTTTCACCTGCAAGGTAATATGCACATTCTTGTGAGAACACACACACACACACACACACACACACTCACACACACAAATACATACACACAGATATAGAGTCAGGATCATGGTCCCATTAAATTTATGCTCCTACTCCTTGGCCTCATCTTGAATCCCTAACACAATGGCTTCTTGTAGTTTGTCACAATGAAGACTGTAAGAAAATGATGGATGAATTGTCCTAAATCTATAACTATTACTAGGTGCCTAACACTTTAACCATCACCTTTATTTTATCTAAAGGGTTCTATGACATCCTCCTCCTCCTCCTCCTCCTCCTCCTCCTCCTCCTCCTCCTCGTGTTCAGTATTGTTTCAGATGAAGACAAAGATAAGTACTTTAATTCTTCATCAGGCTGTGAATATGTTCTGCTCCCGTTGTTTATTTTCCAGCACTCTGAAGCTATCTAGGTATCTGTGATGGATAATATTCTCTACATGATCCTTCTCTTATATTGGTGCATAGGCTTATAAAACCCCTGTATGTCTAAAAGAAAATCAATTAGTCCTAATGGTGAAAATATTTGCCTAATAAGACTCCTTAGGGAGCCAATATTAATCAAAGGGTCAGAATGATCTGTAATTAGCACATCAGTTGTACATGTGTTATGGATGATTGGGTGATTCTAAAGCACTTAAGGGTCTTTGAGATATTTATTCTTTATCTGATATTCTTCTCACATTATATTTAAAATTTCATAGTGTGAGTCATCCTTGTCTTTCACCTGGACTGTGGCCCTAACCTTCTAATTTCTAGTTCAACCTTAGTCACATGAAGTTAGACTGAAACTATTTTATAACCTGAATCAAATTAGGTCCTTAATCAAATTAAACATTACCAATAGCCTTACAACGCACTAAAATAAAATTCAAATTTTGATCCTTGTCTACATTTCCTGAACTACTTTCTATCACTGCCTCTTGCACATTCAGTGTTCCAGGGGTACCAACTTTTCTCTTCTGGGCATTTTGTTTCCTAGGGGCTCTGCGTAAAATGCCTTCCAATGGCTCCTTTTGCTCTTTCAGTTTCACTTCCACCAACACTTCAGAAATACCATCCCTGACTCCTGAATCTAAAGTATGACCTAGTTAAACCAGTAACTCTTAATCATTTCCCCTGTTCATTTTCTTGTGAAATCATCTTTTGTATTCACTTAATTGCTTAAAATTTATTTTCTTATTAGATGTAATCTTCATGAAAGATAGCACTTCTTGTTCAAAGGTATATTCCTAAAACCTCAAATAATATCTGTCAAACAGTAAGTGTTCAGTATGTGTTAGTTAAGTAAAAAATGGGTATTAAATGAAATTATATCCTTAACTCACATTTTCTGATTAAATAGACCATAATGCAGGAGATTGAAAAAATTCATATTCGACCTTTATTTTTTGTTATTGTGAGATATTTTATTAGTGGACATAAGAAGTAGAATATTCATTCATTTCACTGATAACTTGGGAGGAAATGAAGAAACAATAAAGAGTATCCTGAGGCTGCACAGCGTCTCTTTTCATTAGAGATTTCGAAGCTTTTAAGGTTGTTGGCCTTAATAATATTTCCCTCTTTTACAGTATCTTTTTTTAAAAATAGCATATCTGAAATTCTAATAGAGTGAAACTTAATTTGTAAATTTCAATTATTTCTCATCTAAAGAATCTAACAATTCTTTTCCTGATTACTGTACATTAGATTAGCTTTATTTTTGCCAGGACCCTATTTATTGTTCCATTGTCTGACTGAATACCAGTTTTTTGGTGTGTTTATTTATTTATTTATTTTTTTGAATGCCTTCAAGGAGAGTAAACTAAGTCAGTTGAGTGATTTTTCCAGTAAGAAACCAAAATTCATTCTAATTATTTTTTTGAACAGAAGCAAGTCACAGTGTCTCCAGTGGCTTCTTGTGGACAATCCCAGCACTTGTACCTGCACTGCTGCTCCAAAATAAATGTCTTTTGAGCTTCCAGTGTTTCCTGACAGCCCATAAAAGAGAGCACCTTATCTTTTTAATTATTGATGTTTCTTTTATATTTTGATATGATGAAAAATACATCTAGTTGATTTTTCTTCCCAGCAATACAGAGAGAAAAATATTTGTCCTCCTTCCTCTGAGCCTTTAATATAGTAACAACCATGCTTTGAAATTCTGTAAGAGATATGATGTAAGCTAATTGAGATTCAATTAATACATCACATGCTTTTTGCTATGCAGAAGCTAACTGGGATCTGTCTATTAGAAATTACTCATAGTTGGATGAGAGCTAGATGAATAGTAATTCAGACCTTGAAAGACATGCAAGACTATAAATGGAAGTAAAAGTGAGGCTAATAGAATATCACCCAAGAACTTTTCAGAATTCCCTAATGAGAAACTCTAATTTTCATATTTGACATTAGGACTTATAATGATGACAAAACCTCAAGACTGAGTACAATTAGACCCATAAAATGCATTGCAAATATCTTGAAAACTACAAATTAATTTGAACTTTTGAGCCAGATTTCTCTCATTCTCTTATGATGATTCATAACATGAGAAATTCTGTATTTACTTTTCCTTGTTATTAACAACCGATGTAATTCCACATTATGTATCTAATTAGGCATAACAGCCAAAGTGATCTTTTCAAAACTGAAGACAAAATGTCACTCTCTACTCAAAACACTGTCATGACTTGTCATTTTCCTGAGAATTGATCACAAAGTCCTTAGCTCGGTCTTCTATCTATCTTTACCAGCCACCCTGCCCTCTTCCTTGTCTCCTTAACTCCCTCTGTTCCTCTGTGCCAGCGACTGGCTCGAGCTCTTTTATGGTACAAGGCCATGCCGTGTGGCTTTCTCCTTTCTCAGGCTCTTTGCACATCCTGCTTCCTCAGTGAGAAATCAGTCCTTTTCACAAGCATGTGTACAGCTCCTTCCCTCATCTTACTTCGCTCCCCACAATGGTCATCTTTTCAGAGAAATCTTCCTGGAATAAACTACCTAACATAGAACACTTCTCTTCCTAAACCTATCATATCCGTGTGGCTAATTTTGGTCTATTTTTCTTAGCACTTACAATCTGACATAATACCATATTTCATTTATCTTTATGGCATATTTTCACCATTAGAATATAGTTTTCTGAGGGTTAAATGTTTTGGAGCTTTTGTTCATGACTTTGACACATTTTAGGTAGTAAAGTAAATATCTGTCCACTGACGGAAGAATTTATGAACTGTTGTCTTTTTGATTTATCTAACTGCATCAGTTAATTGTGCATCCATCGTAAAAAGAGAACAGAGTAACAACTTTTTCAATAAAATGTTATTAGAAATCATTTTATAATAAATCTTTTGTTAAAATTACTTTCAAAAGACTGAATTTTAAAAAATGTCATATTATATAATCCCTTGAAATTCAAGATGTTTTTGACTGTGTGAAAACCAAGTATTATGAAAAGTTTATCTACATCGCCACATATTTTGAGCTAAAAAAACCATGAGAACTATTTTGCATTTGATCTTTTACATAAAATTATCTCTTCAAATTTTCTTTCCATTAATTAGTTTTGTTAAGCAGAGGTAATTATTAGCAAAAGAATAATCTAGCACCAGCCTAGATTGCTTTATACAGCATTATTTTTCAGCACTTTTTATTGCAGTCTAAGCAGTGAAAATTGCAATCAAAAGTACATGTTATTTTAAACTATAACAAAATAAAATAATAGGATTGTACTACTATTATTAGCAAATTAGTGTGTGCCCTGTATAGAATTTAAGCAGAAATAGATGCCATCAGCAATTTTACATAGATCTCATTTCTTTAAACTTTTTATGCCATAAAGACTTTTTTTTTATGTCAGAATGAACTTAGATGATTGGATAGAAGTTAATACTGTACATTCATTTAATATTATGTGAAACAATCAATTAGCAGCTATCAGTTAAAACTCCTAATGTTAGAATTGATAGAACAACTGTGGAAAGAGCTGTCTCATTTATCTGTTTACCTATTTTTCTACAAAGAAATACTTATAAAACTCTTAGTTTTACTTAATATGCCCAAATTTCCAGCATCAGTAGTGGTAGGGCAGTGGGGATAATTTAAAAAGGAAGAAATAGATTTTTTTCCCTACTGTATTTCCTCAAAAGAGTGCACACAAATAGCAGGCTGAGTCCTAACACATTGCAGGATGTCCAGAGATAATCCTGACTCAATAGGAAAATTCCATTTACTATCACAACTCCCTGTGGATTTTGTCCAAGTTTACCACAGTGAAAATTCTCACACTCAACATTATTTAAGCCATAAAACAATTGGTTATTACAGTCCACAGGACACCACACAAAATGAAAGAGAATGGACTACATGGAGCTTTTTATATCATTTACATTGTTCAAGTGGCTCCAATTTCCATGACAGAAAAAAATACCTAAATAACCTACTTTGACCATCAATGTTCTTATCTTTTTTTCAAAAGATAAAGCATTATTTGCAAGCTATAACCAACAGAGTTCCATTATAATTTTATGCAACATTAGATTATTAATCCCTTTCCACTGGTCTGTTTGAAATATATATTATCAACAATGGGTAATATTTACTAACATATGGTAATGTGTACTCATTATTCCTTATAAAAGAACATTACATAAAATATAGACAATAGAGTTTTTTATTTATTAAGCTTATTGGTACAATTTAAAATCATTGGGAATTTGCACCTTTACATATTATATCTTGGTTCTTATTTTTTCCCCCATTTCTCTGCCCTCCCTTCAACCTCTCCAAGACTCCCTATTTACAAAAACTAAATTATGCTAATGTTATACTTATGACATTTTATTTTGGTTTCAAAATCTATAATATGGGCTATATTTTAAAGTTTTGGTTATAATCATGTATCATTAAATAAAACAACAAATCCTGAAAATTTCTATTATGTTTTCCCCTGGGTGACAAATAAATAAGAAGTTGAAACAAATAATTGCTAAGAAAATAGTTGAAGGGTGAATGAGATGAGCTTAGTTTAGCTGTTTACATTGTTTATATTGAATTATTTGGTCAAAGTCACATGTAAAATACGGTTGCTATTATTTATAAAACACATGTTTCAGTTACTTACTACTGGATATCAAATTACCCCAAGAATTACCCTCTTGAATCAAGAATTATATATTTTACATGTCATGATTTTGTGGATTAGGACTCTTTAAAATAATTCAGCTCCATGTATCATTGACTAAGGTCAATAGTAGTTGCTCAGAGGGCTGAAGGATAGATACAAAAAGTCAAAGCAGCTTTGCTCAAATGCCTAGTGCCCTTGCTGAGATGGCTGGAAGGCTGAGCTCCATTGGGACTACATCTTGCCACAGTAGCATGACCCTCTAAAGGTGGTTGGAAATCTCACAGGACAACAGAAAGCTCCCATATAGACTCTTTTAAGAGATAGCTACCTTTTGCTGAAGGGCTAAATTCAGAAAGTGACATATTTGCTATCTTCTATTGGTACCAGAAGTCCTCAAGTCTGCTCATATTTAAGGAAGGGGAACATAAACAATACCTCCCAATAGGAAGAATATCAACAAATGTGGTCATTTCTAACTTGTCACAATATATAATGTTTATTTACCCTTTCTTGATAACATGTCTGAATGTGCCCCCAATATTCTAATTAATATTAATACTCCCTTGAAACATTCTTGAGATGTGGCAAAATACATTTTGTTTGCGAAAATGTCCTCACTTAACAACTCTAAGACTTTGCTTCATGATTCTCATTCTCTTTCCAAATGTGTACCTCAAAGTCTTTACATTTGACCAAAAAATGAAAACAGAGACCACTAAAATAAAAGAACTTTCCCTTGAATTCACATGAATTGTTCATTATGTCTATTTTCTTTGTTCCATTCACCTACAAATTTCTCACAACAGTTCTGTGTAAGCAGAACCCTCTCAACATTGTACTCTTAAGCGTAACAATATGTCTTCTTCCCCATGAGTTTTGCAGAAGTGTCTCTTGTTTTTTCTCAAAAACCTAATAATTGCAAAGATAATGAATAATCACTGTTCATATATTAATGGATTTTGCTGTTGCCTTCGACACTATCCATGTCTCATTCCACCTGAAAATTATACACTGATTTCCTGAGTCATCACAATCCCCTCAGTCTTCTCTTAAGATGCACTGGTTTGTCTAGCCTGCAGATACTAAGTGTCTCTCCAGAGCTCTGCCAATGAGATTTGCTGGATTCATTCTACAGTTTCTTCCTAGGTGATTTCATTTTTGTTCACTTTTGTAAACAGTTCATAATATGATGATTTTTTTTAAACAGAATCTCAGATCTAACACCAAAATGCCAGCCCTATGTCTCTTAATAGATTGTCCTACTAGTGCTTCCAATTCAGTATTTCTGCCCTCAGTCATCCTCTGCTATTTACAATCTCTTTCTGACAATACCTGTATTCATAAGATCAACCATGCCATACACCTGAGATTTCTATCATCTTGCTTTGTCTTTCTCCTTACCCTTTCCCAACTCTCAAATTATTCATAGCCCTTAAGGATTTTTTATTCTACCACTACATCTTTCATATCATTTAAAACTCCCAATTCCTACAAATGCAGCACTGATTTTGATAATATGTTTCAAAAGAAATATTGAAATTGCCTCCTACCTGTCCTGCCCAATCCTACGTCCACCCTGATACCAGAACAGATCCTGTAAAACTAACAGCACTGGGCTTAGCAATTTTGAATGTCTCTATTGCCAAGAATAGTACTTAAAAGTTGCAGAAAACTATCCATTTGTAAATTATAGGATTAATTTAGTGGATCAAAATGAGCATTTAAAATTGTATAGAATATTTTATATACAATATTACAGAGAGAATTTCATTTAATAAAACTGAGTATATCACCTGATTGTTTCAGGTGTGTGTATGGATGTACTGAGTAGCACTTGAAATGTCCTTCTCACTTTGGGACAGTAGAACATTCCAGGGTAGGGACTGGGAAAAAGGGAACACATTGAGCGCCAATTTGGTAACCTAAATCTCTGTTTATTTTCTCTAAAAATTGTAAGAAATAACTTGCTTTTTATTTATACCCAGTATGAATGGAAATTTTTACCCTCCATTGGTCACTGTGTCAGATAGTTCAATTCAAAAGATTGTAGTAAATTTGTATTATCAGTAAGAAATAATAAATATTCTGAGATGGGAGGTTTGCAGATGCCTCTTAAAATCTCTTTCTTTGTATGACAGTTTCTCTATGTATAACACCTCAGTTCATGAATACTTCTGTTCTTGAACAATTCAATTCCCAAACCGAAGTGTTTAGCAAAATTTTGCATTGATTTGTGAACTCTGAATCAGGTGACAAGCATAATCATGGACCATCTTCCCTGCAGGAGCATGAATGTGGCTATCTTCCCCAGAATTGTGGACCAAATTAAATTTGTGAACCAAGGTACAGCTGTACCTGCTTGAGTAAATTAATAGAATAAATTATTAGAATTTGAAATGGATTAACCATCACAAAGAAAGTACTATCACTTGAAAAAATATCACAGTAAAATTGTATCTGTGAGACAATAAAAAGAATATTGCAGTTGTGAGGAGCTTTTCAGTGGTCAAAATACAAACTAAAAATAATTACAATACTCAATGAAATTGACTCAAAGAGTTGTGTGGTTAAAGTCACCCACTTCTAGGGAGCAACATAAGCTGGAATAGGATAAAAGAGCTGATCCTGAATCCATGTCCACATTCACTACACACAAATGATATCATATTCCTTTAGAATTGAATTAGTTAGTGGAAAAAAAAATTCTCTACTCTATTCCAGCAAGGCTCTAAGCAGAAGGCAGACTCATATGACATGTTCTTCCCAACTCTCTGATAGGTGGAGCGGCATTCCTTCCCTAAGATCCCCATGATTGCCTCTATACTCTTCTCTTATTGCACTGGCCTTAAGGAAACGATCTGATCTGATTTTCTTATAAGTACCCATGGTGTTTAATGAGCTTTATATACCCTGCTTCAGGAAAAGGACAGAGCTGACATACACTATAAAAGGTGCATCCAAGCATGTCAGGGTGTGTGTGTGTGTGTGTGTGTGTGTGTGTAAACAAATTCATGAAAGTAGTTTATGCTTTGCCTTACTCTTTAACTTGAGCATGGTAATCAGAAATGCAAGAACTTTGTTTCATTAAAAGAAAGATAATCTAGTCCTACCTTTAACCTTCTTTGATTATGGTGAGTTTATTTCAGAATATTCTGTGCACACAAAAAAATGTAAATTACAAAATATTGAAAGATTATTTACAATCTGTTACATACATAACTATATATGAGTCTTTGCATGTACTGTATTGACTGGACATTTGCTGATGTGAGAAAAAGCAAAACAAGAACCTTAAAAATTAGCTGCATATCAAATGTTTGCCACTATCTTTGCACAATGAATAAAACATATATTTAAAGTTGATTTTTTTTTCCTATTGGAACTTTGGCAGGTTTGGGCATAGTCTGATCATTGCACGAAAACATAGGTTTACATTAATTTTCCAGGTTCCTTGGCAATTACTTAACCATATTAATTTTTGCACACTTCTAGAAATGAGAATAGGTACTAAATTAGTAAGCTTACTTAAGAATTTATATTACTTGTAGAAATATTTCAGAATCCCATTATGTTTTCCAAAATATGTTATGTGCCTACCAAAAATAACAATATAAACAGTCTATATGCCACATACTTTTAAGAAAGTGTATAGACAATTTTGAAATGAATATCACCCTGCTAGATCCAGAAGAATATTTTGCTGGGTCTGGTGGAACAGAACTGTAATCTCAGCACTCGGGAGGCTGAGGCTGGAGGATCACTGAGTTTGAGGCCAGCCTGGGTTACATAGTAAGGTAAAGTCCAGCCTGAACTACATAAAGAGACTGAACCTCCCCCCAAAAAAAGAAAAAACAAAAAATGTCTCTTGATTGTGAACTGGTGACAAAATTATGTACATTCACATTGATTTTTTTCTGCTACCATAAGTTTTACTTTTTAAATACTTAATTCTAGTAAAAGCTTACATTTTCTGAAATTAAATTTGCCTTTGTTAATTTATATATTATGGAATAATATTGTTACAACCAAGGTGATTTGAATAAATGTTTGGTTTTGCCATTTAGTTTGAAGAATCTATATGTACAATCTGGAAATAATAATGTCTTAATTTATACAGATATAAAAATTCAAAAATGAAAAAAAGTAGTTATTCAGATTTACCGCTCCTGACAGACAGTTGCTAGCAAGTTTGAAAAATGTTTACTTAGTAACTGAGGTAGAAGTTAAGGTGAATTTTTACCCCCAAAAAAGTCAGCCTACTTAAAATAAATTTGGGGGTCTTAACTTTTTTGAAGAACGTTTCCATGTGGTAATATACTTTAAGTCAAACACACAAAATGTCTTAACCATTGGAACAAAACTGTTTTCTAAATTACATTTATATCTGCAAAAAAAACCATTTATTGAATGTAAAATAAAGAATATATCAATGAATTTTTGATGTGGCACAAGCTTTCAAAACACCTAGTGTTTAAAATAATAAACCTTATTGTTCATGAATCTGCTGGTCACCTGCACATTTCTGATCATCTGGTCCAACCTAGCTGGTTTTGCCTGGGCTTCATGCTTCTCTGGGCACGGATAATCTTGGCCATGGGCTCTAGCGTATAAAATGCTCTCATCCTCATGTGCAGCGTTTTATTCTCTACTAACATGGCTAATAAGAGTGACTACACAGCAAATCTCTCACCATCCAACAGTGTAGGCAGAGCTTATGTGTGTGGTTGTATATTGTAAGGCGTGTTGGTCAGCATTTCTGTTGCTGGGACAAAATATATCATACCCACAATTTAAAGGACAAGAGGTTTATTTTGGCTCAGACTTTCAGAGCTTTAGCTTAGGATTGGCTGGCTTCAAAGCAGAAACATGCTGGAAGGACATGTCAGAGAAAAGCTAGTCAACACTTGATACCCAGGAAGCATAGAACAGGGGAAAAAAACCTCAGAGGGAGAGACCCCAAAGTCAAGCCTCCATGACTTTCTTTCAACAAGGGCCCCACCTCCTCATACCCATTCAGTTGTGAACCCATCAATGGGGTAGCACATTGATGTAGTAGCCTCACAATCCAATCATCTCACCAGGAGCCTCTTAACTCAGTCAAAGTGACAGCCAAGATTAACTTGTGCATAAAAGTTTCAAGAACATAATAAAAATTGTAAATCCTCTTTAGACCTAGGTTCAGAAGCAAAATTACTTTTTTGATTCATGTATTTGTTCAAAGCAAGTCACACTGCAATTTAATATTCAGTGTGGAAAAGGGAGGTTGCCTCTTCACCATGTTTTCATAGGAGGAACAATAAATGATCGTGATCAATGTGAATTTCATTGCAAATGGTAAAAATTTCCCAGAATGTCACAAGGGACTAAGCTACTATGAAATCTGAACTCCCCTTCTTGGGATATTAGCAACAACATTATCTTAGTCCTTTTTTACCTGAGATCAAAATCCACTTTAAAAAGCCATTTTCATTTATCCAAATTTGTTAAAATGGATAAATATAATTGCTTAAATTTTATTTAAAATAATTTTATGTGGGAATAATAAACCTATTGTATGTAAATATATTTTTGGCAAACAGCCATATAGTATTCTTTAATATTGAGATTTCACATTCTGCATTTGCAGTTTCCCAACTTCAACTGTAGCCCAAAACTATTAAAACAAAAATAACAAAAAGGAACAATTCATAATTTTTAATTTATACACCATTCTGAGTAACATGATGAAATCTTGTAAGCGTGCTACTCTGTCCCACTTGGGACATGAGTCATGGCTTTTTTTCAGTGTGTCCATGGTGTAGATGATACCTGCTCACTAGTCAATGAGTAGCTATATTAGTCATTAAGTCAATATCATGCTATATCTGTGCTTGTGCTCAAATAACCTATATTTTACTTAATAATGGTACCAAACACAAGAGTCATGATGCTGGTAATTTCATTATACTATTTTTTTTTTGCTTAAATTCTTTTATTGGTACATTTTAGGTATACAATATGTTCACATTTATCATTGGGTGCTTGTACCTGTACATGATGTATCTTGCTTCTTATTTTTTCCCCATTCCCTGTGCTCCCTTCTCCCCCTCCACCCTTCCCTTTTTGCGAAGACTTTGTTTCCATTTTTTTCCTTTTCTCATAATATTTTTTCCTTTCCTTTCTTTCCTTTCTCCTTCCCCTTCTACTTCCCCTACCCCCTTTGGACCTTTTCTTCCTATTTCAAAGTATTGATTATTCATTTTAATATTTTAATCCTTATTTACACTTCCAGTTTCTCACACCAGAGAAACTATTCAGTATTTACACATATGTGTCCTATTTATTTCACTTAAGTGTATGTAATCAATATGGATCCATTTAGCTATAAATGTCTCTATTTTCTCTTTCTTTATGGCTGAGTAGTACTCCATTTTAGAAACAAACCCACATTTTCTTCATCCAGTCTCCAGTTGATGGGCAATTGGGCTGCTTGCAAGTTTTAGCTATTACAAATTGCGCTGCTATAAACATGGGTGCACATATATCACTATGGTATTATTCTTTGAATTCTTTTGGGAAGATATCCAGCAGGGGAATAGCTGGGTCAAATGGGACCTCTAGTGTTAGTTCTTTGAGGTATCTCCATACTGTATTCTTATAATTGTTCTATTTTATTTTTTGTTGCTTATTTTTGTCACACCTATATTATACATTAAACTTAATGATGACTATGTACCTATAGGGAAAGGTAGTATATTTAAAGGTGTAGGATTATCTATGGTTTTAGCCATTTACCAGGCATATTGGAGCATATATCTTACAGATAAGGGCACAATACTTATTTTCTAACCAATCCCCACTTCAAAAATTATGAATAGTAGTAGTAAATTGAATTTTACCAAGTATGTTGAATGTGGGGTATGACAAAAACAATTTAGTTAACAATAGAAGTAAAACACTTAAATGCTAGTTATTAGCTTTGGTCCAAGTAAAATGCTCTTCCTTCTGTTATCACAGTTGTACAAACCCTTACACTCTGTCTACCTACAGAGGCTGGATAGTATTAATAATCTAAGCAAAACATCTATCCTGCTCTTAGAAGGCTGTATTGAGAAATTGGAAATTTCTATGGTCTGATGCAATCTTGAATTTATGGTTTATTTTAGTTTTATTTTATGTCTTGATTCCACTCAGCCTTAGGTGCACCACAGCTCAGATAATAATAGTTCATTTCTGAAGTACATTCAACAAAAGAAAGCTTTGACTATTCTTTTGCCTTCTTTTATTTGTGTGGCTATCATAAGGTTCTTTTTTCTTTTATTCAAGCAGGTGGTCTGGAGCATCAAGTATTATAAGAACTCCTCTAGGGTTTAGGGCTACATTAGAGAGAATAATTGAGCTAGATGTCGTTAAAGAACTATTAGAGATGACATTAAGCATTTTGTGTGAGAACATAAACTTTTAGGTAAAGTTTTTTTTTTTTTCAGAGTTAGGTCTTAGTAATAATACTAGGAGATGTATGAAATATTTTCTTATCAACCCAAGACTTACCTTAAAGTTTGCAGACTTCATTGTCTCAGAAGGTTCTTTATCTCCACTAAACTCCTTGCTAATAATTCTTGGGAGTTTTTATACCCAATCTTCAAGATGGCATTACTGTAAATGATTTAGGCAAAGGCAGATGAATATTATGCTACAGAGATAAAAACTACTCTTAATAATCTGGGTAATCTCATGCATGCAGTTGTTCATTCACCTAATAAACACTTTTTGAGAACTTTCTTTGTATCACTACTGAGACAGAAAAGAATGAAATATATCTTTCATTAAAATATTGCCTTGGAAAGAGAACGTACAGATAAAATGTTTGTGTAAATTATGAAGTGGAGATTAATATAAGAGCCACAATACTATACAACAAATGTAAGTAAATTCTATTAGGGAGAGTAAAAGTTGAATTAAGTAATGATAGCTACTCTTAATTTTCAATTTGATTGGCTTGAGAAGTTTCTAGCAGATTAGTAAATCACACTTCTGAGAGTGTCTAAGTGGTCATAGGGCTGTAATCTTGGGACTATAGTGGGTATTTGGCCCCTTCCTTTTTGGCTTTCTGTCTCATTTGTCTGCTGCCTGGCTGCCATGAGCTAAAGCAGCTTTCCTCCATCATGCTCTCCAACCATGATGATTCTGTCTTGGAGCTAGGCCACTGTAGGCTGAAATCATTTCTCATTAAAGTTGTGTGTGTGAAATATTTTGTCCCAGCAACAGAAAGCTGATTAATTCAGAGGGTAACAAAGGTAATGAATCAAAAATGATTGCTGTTCAATATCCACAATAATGTAGAACTCAGGCAGCATGAATGGAACAAATCAAAGCATAAAATTGGTAAGTAATTTAGTCTCTTTGAGAAATTAAAAGACTTTTTGTAAAGTCTTAGTCATATCATAGTATAGAAGTTAATTTTAGGTAAAATACACAAGTCCTAATTCTGAAACTTAATATCCTTGGGATTACATGAAAACTTTTGATGAATAGTTATAAAATAACTCACAAGACGTATTTCCAATACATATTCGATATAAGAGTTGGGAACTTTCACAGATACTAATGGACCTCGCATTAGGAACATTGGTAGATGGAACAAATTATGGAAGTAACTCATGTGTCTACCTTATCATTTTAAGGTAACTGTAAAAGTAAAAATAGTTTATTTACAGTATTTTTCTATGACTTTTTTATACTTTTCATCACTTATTTGTGTTGAAGGTATGTAAGATTCACTTTCTAGGACTTACTAATGAAATTGAATTAGGCACATTCTCCTAGAACAGAACTCATTTGGGGACTTAGTTTCTTCGTAAGTCAGAATTACTGACTTAAGGGCTTTCTGTCTTCAGAAGTCAGAATTACTAAAGTTCAAATTATCAATGCATGTGGAAACATTGTTACCTAATAGATCACCTGCTGCAATGGAGCTCAATCATAATTGAGTGGTTTCTCACCTATTATCTTTATATGTACCTGGATTCTAGTGTTGCTCATATAGCATTTTTCATATTATTCATTTTTATACTATTCTTTACTATGTTTGTTTTTATTTACCTGTAATCTTGAGAACAATATTGTATTATCATATTTCTATCTATCTATATATATCTATATTACACCTGGAATAGTGAAAAGTAAATGAAATACTTGTTGCACACATTTTACCTCCCAAATTCTCTTAATTCTTCCTAATTGTGTTCTCATACTATTTTTGCACCCTCTTAGTAAGTCTATTTTGTTGACCAAAGGTCTTAATAACCCCACCTAATGACTTGAAGTAGAACCTATCACTCACTTAAGTCTAAATTGATTCCTTAGCTGTAAAATAGATTCCATAAAAGATACAAGCCTTATAAATGTACAGAAGTAGCCAGTAATTGTAACACAAGGTAATTTGTATTATAATTGTATCCAAATATGGAGAAAATACCATCAATGTCAGTCAGGTTATTCAGTTGCACAAAATATTTGTGTTTCATAGTTCTTTTATTATAACTATGTATACTTTTAATCATATATATAATCATATATATGTATAATCATATATATAATCATATATATGTATAATCATATATATATATATATATATATATATATATATATAGTCTTTGTTTCCAGCTACCTGACTTTTAGAGAATTATAAATAACCAACTATTAGTGGTACTTCATTGTCTGGTAATGGAGCATCAAGTCTTCTAAATATTTGGAAAATCAAATTCAACAAAGATCTATATGCACATGACGTTTTGTTTTCTTATTCTGAAATCTTATTCTGGGATTACACGGAAATTTTGGGAGAATAGTCATAAAATATCTCACAAAAGATAGTTCCAATACATATTTTATATTAAAAGATGGCATACAAAATATTGGGATAGAACAAGTTTCTATGAGCTATATTACACTATTGATGGAATAGCCACATGTGTGGTTTAAGACAGATTTAGATATTATGATTCAGCTCTTTTTGCCTTTCTTTTGACAAAAGAGATTCCACAATGGTTGGTTTTTCAGAAGTTATTGCATTCTGAGTAAGAGTACTGCACACAAAGAAGGTATTAGGGTTCTGAAACTGTGAAATTGCTATTGAATATTACCTGAGGAAATCTGATCTGATCTGAAAGAGTTGTTATATTGTAAGCATTTCTTCAATCATTCTTTTTATCCTTGCTAATAATCTTCTAGCCTCTTTGCTTCCAGTATTCTTTGAAGTTATTTTTATTTTCTCCTTTTTACACTTCAGCAAATGTTTTCCCAATGTGAGAAAAGCTGGGGACCAAAGTTCATAACTGTTTACTATCCTCTTGTCTAACACAAGCACGACAGAGTGTTAAACTAAAAATATCTAGCAAACCGCTTGCATTTTTTTTTATCTTATGAGGGGAAAGGGTAGTATTTTGTATATGTCCTTTTTCTAATGGAAATATGCTGCTATTATGAATCCAGGAATCATTGATAAACCAACACGGTAGCACTTTCAGTTGAACACATTATTACCAGTATCAGTTTGCAAGAATTTAACTCGGTGGCATGTAATTTGGTCCCTGGACATCAACACATCTCTGGGAGCACATCTGTCACTGAGTGGTTGACTTTAAAGTCACCCTCTGTCACTCCATTTTTGTCAGAGCCTTTTTATTGAAAATATACCTAGAGAAAAGTCACAGATTGTGGCAGCTTGTAGCATAATGTGAATTGCCTTCTAGGCACAAAATAAAAATACCAGAAAGACAGTTAAAGGATCCTTAGCTTTCAGTTTGTCATAAGCTGAATAAACCCATAAGAAAATTTTAAAGATGCTTGACTGATTACCTTCATGTGTTTTTCTAAATCCATTTTGAAAGGAGATCATTAAATTGATCCCAACAATGATGGCAGCTCACTAAGTAAATTAGTTGCTGGGATGTCACTTATTTCATATGCTTTAAGACTTGTTTATGTACAAATATATAGTAATAATATTAGAGATTTATTGATGCATTGATTTCTGCAAAATACGTCAAATTTTAAGAAATGTCAACATTGAAATAAAATATCAAATATCACTCAAACATCTATCCTTTGATTGGAGTTTGTTTGTTTGTTTGTTTATTTATTTATTTATTTATTTATTTTTTTGTACTGCAGAAGGAACACAAAAATAAAACAAAGAAAAAAAACCTCATTCATCCTATCTGTTGAGTACTTTGCAGGTAACTTTTTTATTTATTTGTACTGTGAATTGAACTCGGGACCTTGCGCTTGCGAGGCAGAAACCAGAACCACTGAGCTAAATCCCCAGCCCTATCTATCCTTTTATTAAAAAATCCAGAGGAGTAAGACATATTATCAGATTTCAAGGAGCTGAGACTTCAGTAGAATGCACTAGAGAACGAATAACTACAATGCAGAGTACTGTGTACAGTAAAACAAGTTGGGTGATACAAAATATTCTAGAATCACAGGGAACGTTGCCATCAGTTCTGCCTACTTGCATAAAGAAAGTCCTCTAAGGAAAATTCGCAGGATGTGTGTTATTTTCCCAGACCAGCAAATGGTAGTATCCATCACAAAAAAGTAGGAACAGATCATGAAAATTCAAAAAGCCATGAAATTGTGTGGCATACCTGGAAATTTTTTATAAAATTTTTTTTACAGAGCAAACAAATACAAAGGAACTTGCATCACATGCTGCTGAAAAGCAAAAAAAATAAAACTAAATCATGATACTTCTGTATGCAAACCTAAGCCATTTTCCTTTATTTTCTATAGGCAAATTTAAGGATTAATTTATGACAATCATAATATAGATTATGAGTAGATCGTGCTTAATGATGAGAAATGGTGATCCTGGGCAGAGGAACTGTGATTAATGAATGAAGATATTGTTTTATAGTACAAAATAGAGAACATATAGATTGAATAAATGGAGAAAATTTGTGTAAGTAAAAGAATAAGTACTTCAGTTACATAGAGACATTTAAATTTGAAGGAGAGATATTTATCAATGTGTGCTTGCTAAAATTTTCAAACTGAAGAATATTTATTTGAATGTGAAATTGATACATACTTAAAATCTATACTTTTGCCTTTTATGAGAAAATATTATGGAATACTTTCATAAAAAGAAAATTTTATTTTATTTTAAACTATTTTTCTATATAGAAGAACAAATTAATCCTGACTTTTTAAGCGAGGCTGAAATGTCCTCTACCATTATATCTCTTTCTTGAAGAGTTCTTGTGTCATTCTTGTAGTTGTTAGCACATTTACCAAAAAGATGCCATGGAATGTAAATTAAATCAGCCAGTTTGCGGGTCAGGGATATAGCTCAGATGTGCCACACCTTCCTTGCAAGCGCAAGGTCCCGAGTTTGATCCCTGGTATCCCCCCAAAAAATTCAATCAATCAGCCAGTTTACTACATAACTCCTTAGTAAAACAATATTTAACAGAAAATATGGGCTGAGGATTTAGCTCAGTGGTTCTGCTGCCTACCTCGCAAGCACAAGCAACCAAGTTTGATCCCCGGTACCAAAAAAAAAAAAAAAGAGAGAGAAAATTTTAGTCAGACAACATGAAAATTCTGTGCTCTCATTTTAAGATAAACTGTGTGTAACATATATAAGAGTTTGAAAGAAGTTTCTTCTGAATGTTAGCTTTATGACAAAATTTATTTTAAATGCTTGTTAATACTTTGCCAGGGCATGTCTTGTCATTTATTTTACATTAAAGATGGAATAAGCAACAACAGTGCGAAGTAATTCTTCTGGTGACTCAGATAATAGCTACTAGAGACATAAATAATATTTCAGCTGTTTGATTTGACCTAATATTGTAAATTTATCTAGATGAATATTTTTCTATATGACATTAAAGGTATATTTTTGATCTATCATCTTCAACTGACTTTTATGTAGAAACTTGCATTTCTTTTTAATTCAATGATTAATTTTTATATTCAAGATAAAATACTTTCAGTTACCTTTATCAATATTACACTTTTATGTTATACTTATTCTGGATATAAAGAAAATTATTATTTGTTTTTGTCGCATATGTTTATTCTATTAAACTTGTCATTTATTTCTCTTCATGTATGTAACAGTCTTGATTCTTATTTCCATGCTCGGTAGATATTAACATCTATGTTTCCTATGCTATTACCATATAACTGAAAAAAATTGGCAGATTTAATGCGTAAACCAATGCCTTAGTGAGCAATACATTTTGCGTGGATTTTATTGAATGTATACCATATTTATTTCAAGTCTAATATTGGAGTGCTCTGAAGTCTAATTCCTAGGAGACATTTAACTACAACTTCGGTGCTCTAATGTCTTTTAATGTGAATTCAATATTCACTTTGGTACAGAAAGATTTGGCACACATTCACTAATTTGTTTAGTCTACAAATATTTATTGATCATTTAATATGCGAGAAAGTTCTTTCAAAGTACTAAAAAAGATTAAGAGAAACAAGTGAAGCTTGTGCTTAATCTCAAGGAAATGAAGCTTCTAAAGAGAAAAGTAAGATATTCACAAAGGATCTCAAGGTAAGCTAGAAAGTTAGGCATATCTTGAAATGTATGCAGATAAAATAACATCATTGTCTACAGTAACAATTCTTTCTCTTACGTTATCCGGAAGTGAATTATTTATCCAGGCATTTTTTTATTTGTCAGACAACGTTCTTGGCATAAGAACTCTTACGATGAAACATTACAGGTTTCAACTCTCAAAAAATGTACAGTTTATATGGGAGGACTGAAATAAGTAAGCAAATAAATAGTGACATTTCAGAATGTTTGAAATGATATAAAGGAAAATGGACAGAGGTGGAGAGTGTGAGTGAGTGTGGGAAAGTATTGCTCAAGTTTGAGTGGACAGCTTAGGCATCTAAAAAGAGGAGCCACTTTTGTGATGGTGTGGAAAGGAAAGAGGCATTCCTTTGGAAATCTGAGCCAAAGTCACTTTCTGCAGAGGCTCTAGTGAGAATTAGCTCAGTTAGTTTCAAGACCTGACAAACTGCCAGAGAACATGGGATACTGAGATGAGATGAACTTGAAAGGGAGGCCGGAAACAGAATTTTAGATCAGCTTGACTACTTTGGATTTTGTGATTGAAAAAAATAAAAAAGGCATATAGTAAGTTTTCAAGCAGAGAGTGAAATAGATACGCAGGAAAAGTTTGGCTACTGAGCTAAGCCTGGAGAAGGTAAAATAATTTAGGCCAGGAGATATGAAGCATTAGGGAAAAAATAAATTTTGAAAAAAAGACACATAAACAAGAAGGTAGACAAGTGTTTATAATCTATACTATTATAAACACTGTACTATTTTTCAAGTGAGAGAATTGTGATATAGAGAGATTGAATATTTTGTCCTGTATCTCATTGCTAATAAATGGCAAAGTTGGAATTTAATGTGAAGTTTAAGGACCCACCCTCGTTCATGATGCTACCCCATACTAGAGTCTAGCTATATCTAGAAGAATTAGGTCTTTTTAAGAATTAAAATAATAATCTTACTCTGTTAAAGAAAAACAAAGGAAGAAAACCTGTACGTCAAATTTCACATTGAATGGGAGAGAGAGAGCAAGCAGATAAAGGTAGTTGGTGAGGTAGGAAAGTAGGGGCAAAATGGGATTTCAAGGAAGGCAGTGCTAATTACAAATGCTGGGCTGTAAAAGGCCAATAGATCCATTTTTAGGGGTCTGTAAAGGTAGATATAGCTTGTTTTTGACATTTAGAAGGTATGAGGAAATGAGAAAATAGAAATGATTCTTTCAAGATTCAGGCTAAAAGAAAAAATATGATACAGCATTTCATTTTTTGGAAAAGCAGACTTTAGCATAATATTATTTTTATCAATCCAAAAGTTATTTATTTTTTATTACCACATATTTTCAGCATATAATGATTACACTAATCAGATGTGATTAGTGATAGTTTAAAGGTTTATATTAGAAAACAATATTCTTGTCCTAAGAACATGGAAAACAAAATGGAGAGAACTTGTACACATATTTTGCTATTTCAGATAAGAAGTAATATCCTTATAGTTCCTAGGTACTGTATTATATATTCTTCCATAGAAATTGGAACGCATAACTTTTAACTCTTCAAGTCAATTACTATTTATGAAAAATCTTCAATGGATATGTAATATTCAAATAGTGATTGGAAATATTCAATAGTGACTGATCACCAAGAAATTACAATTTGAAAATGATATCCAGAAGTCAAAATGCGCATGAAAATATGCAATATAAATAGAGAGAGACAAAAACAGAGAATTTATATGTATATACGTATATATCATTAAATAACAATGTTTTAGAATGTTTGAAAGACAATGCAAAATGGACACAGGTGGGTAGTTCATGGGTGGGTGCCTTTTTATCAATTTTAGAATTTAAAAACGTTTTCTGTTTCTCATAGTGACTGGGGCTTAAATTACATGTCAATAATCTATTTCAAAGAGTCTATAATTATCTTTATATTATTTGTGTGTTTAATATGCTTGGGGTAAACATGCATATCTGATGCGCATCTGGCAAATCTGGCCCGTCTGATGGGCAGCAACTGCCAACAGTTTAGTGAGCTTTATGGTGGCACAGGTCATTCATAATGAAATAAAAAACAGTCATCCCAATTCTAGGAGAATAAATGTATACAATTTACAGTCGTAAATAAGAGTAAGTGGCTCCAAAGTAAGCAATGTTACTTGGTAAAATCCACTTAAGGCTGAATGAGAGACTGAATTTTCTAAGTGTCAGGGAATTTGCTGTTCAGGATATTCCCTGAGGATGGAGTGGTTTAAAGTTAGACTTCACGTTTGCTGTGTCTGGCACAGAACTGGCAGATGTCAGAGCATATGACAAGTCAGGCCAGGCAGAAAGGCAGAAGAGCATCCCTGATAAGGCACAGGGAGGGAATAGATTATTTGTTAACAGTGGACAGATTATAAATATATCTATATTAACCAATAGCACACAAATGGTCTTCTTGCCAAACATACAGTCATTTCAGTTGGAATGAATGAATTGCATTAAAATTCTTTTTTGAGTAGTTTTCTTATAATTGTTACTAAAACTGTCCTTGGGTGCCCGTTATATATAGAGAAATGTTAATGTATTTGTGGATTTGTCTTTCTAGTATGCTATTCATTCACAGGAAGTACTTTAGTCCCTGCTTTACAGACAAGAGGCAAATAATTGGTTTAGTGGGAATATGATCACATTCAGCCATCTATATCATTGGAGCCAACTCTCAAATTGTTGTGAGAATATTTCAGAAAAGAAAGAAATAAAAATAAGCTGCAACTTAAGGAAAACAAACTAGTTCCTGCACTTTAGAAAAGGGAGACTATTAAGCATTAGAAACAGAAACCTAAATGTTGATATTATCAAGTGTGTATGCATGTGCATTCAAATATTTTAAATCAAATTTCACATAAAACAGTTTTTTCAATTGTCTTAAAAATCTCTGTGCTTGGCAAAATAGACTCATTTAGGAGACTGATAATTGGTCTAATGCTTAGTCAATTACCTTACCTACCTGGCCCCCAAAGAATTTGAAATAGAAATCTCTAGATCAGCTTTTGGACATCCAAGAATTGCTGGACCAACAAATGAGATATTTGATCACATACAAAAAGAGAATGTGCATAAACACAATAATTAGTAAAAGAAGGCACCTTTCCAAGACTCTCGGAGTCACACCTAATTAACCTTAATATTTTATCTTTTCTTCACCTTCTAAATGCTATTGTAATTCAGTTTATTTTTCCCTTCCAAGTTTTGATATGGATATTTGAATCTATTTCTCTGTATAGAAAGAGTAGCAAAAAAGATTAATTTAAGAGAAGAGATTGAGTTTATTAAGATATATTTATATTACTTCTGTAATGTGACTATTCATTTTCCTATGATCTACATTTCTATCTACTTCACATAAAGATATGTCAATTCTTATGGCCAACAGACCATAAGCTGTGAACTGAATGTGGGGAAGGTTGACCTGAAATGAAAATCTGATTCTGACTATGATAATTTAACAAAACAAACTTGTTTTCATTGTTGAATTTCAATACTAAATGAGTATGTCTTTAAATTTAAAAATGATATATCAGCTTTTCCTAAACAAAAGGCATAACAATCAAGATACATCTTTAAATATAAGATCATTTATAGTGAAATGTATATATTTGCTCTTAAGAAATATAGTATATTTAAATATATATTACAAATGTATGTATTTATTTTAGATTTGTTTAATCTATACTTAGAAGAATACAAGTTATCTTAATAATAAAAAGCCATACCGTTCTTCATATTGGTTCCTTCCCTCCCTCCCTCCCTTCTTCCTTCCTTCCTTCCTTCATTAAATATTGAGTATCTGACTATTTCACTTTTTAAATAAGGCAATGAGCAAGTCAAGCAACAATTCTACTGTCATTGAAATTTCATCTCTTCTTCAGACAGTCTACATATCCTGGCGGCACTTTAAGAAATGGAAATATGTTATTTTCAGGTGGCTTGTCATTGTGTTTTCTTCTTTAACAGGATGCGAATTTTCTCAATATTGATCCTGTAGTGGCAGATGTTAAGATAATATTACTTCAAGTATAATTGAGTCAAAAGAATCATTTAGTACAAAAGGCTGGCTGCAATGTCAGAAAAAAAGTTTAAAGTGTACATTGTTTAAAATAGATTTGTATTGATTCTGTTAGGAGAGTACTGAAAGGGCACATACCAATGCTTCCCAAAAGCTTTGTGAAGTGTTAAAACAAGCAGTAAAGAGAGTAGGTTGGAGGATGTGTTGGCCCATTCATGCTACTATAAGAAAATGTCACACATTCAGTGATTTATACATAAAACAAGCTTTCTCTTGCCGTTCTGGAGTCTCAGAAGCCCCAGTGGCTGTTCCAAGATGTTTCTTTGTTGCTGCATCTTCATGAGGGAGAACAGTAGAAGGGCAAAAGTACCCAAATCTTTCCCTCCAGCTGTTTAAAACTGTTGTCCCCTTCCTAATGACTGAATTAGAATGTCCTCCTAAAGACCCCACCTTTTCAACTGCTGTAATGGGAATTAAATTTCAATATGGATTCTGAGGAAGACACAACCTCCCAAACCCTACATAGTAGAGGGGCACCTTAGCATATGTACTGGGAAGAGTGAGGGCAGGATCTTAGAATGGGTGATGTGTAAACCAAACTTTAAAAAGATCATTTAAAAAGAAGCTAATATTTACTTAATTATTATATCCACTGCAATCCATAAAAGGAGAATTATTTGCCTTTTTATTTGCTTCTGTCTGTATCTCATCACCTAAAATTATATGTTGCTATGGTAGGCAATCCATGAAGTTTTTTGGAATGAATGTTCCAGATTCTACGCTAATGAATCTTCATATACTTTTTCAAATTCCTAAAACCTATGAATGATGATTATAAGTATTTTCCCATTTTACATATGAGAAAAGGAGAGATTGAAAAATTGGCAACTTGCTTAAGATAATCAAGTTTTATAGGAGAAAATCAACCAGGCAAAGCTCAGAGAAAGTTTAAGATGGGTAGTTCCAGAATTATCTTGAGAATCTTGCAATTCCCAAGAAGAATCTTGCTTCCCAGGAAGTATGGATTTTATTATTGAGACAAAGGAAAGTCATACGGAAAATTAGAACAAGTGCAGGAAAGTGTGACAGTATCAACTTAGAAAGATCAACCTAAATACAATATCAAAGTTACATGCAATATGCAAATATTTCAAGGGGTAAAACCATTTAGGGATTTCTTAGAGTGACTATATTGTGCATCAGAATATTTTCTCTTTAAGGTTTCTGTTTTATAATTACTGAGTCATCACATATGATTGCCCTTTTATGTCACATCACTCCTACAATGTAATTTTAACTTCTAGAAATAAAGTGGTTAAATGTGTAAAGAAAAATACTTGTTATAAAAAATCATTATTCATATAAGACTATGAACTTATTTTCTGCAATTTTCACTAAATCTCTGCATTTCTTTATTTTTCTATTCTTCCCACACACTTCCTGTATCCCACTAAAAACTGCTTTCTTGATAGAGTGAACTGTATTTCTTGATTTTTTTGTTTTCAGCTTCAGATCATTTTTTTCATAAAAGCTAATGCTAATTTGTAACCCTGTTTTTTACAGCGCTGCCAAATTTTGTGTGTAGTTTTCCAGCTATCCATGTAGCTGCATCCAGTCATCTATCCAAACATCTAATAAAAAGTCTTTTATGCCTATAGTTAAGTACATCATATATTATTTATTCTTAAATTGTGCATTTATGTTAATGAACTTTTAAATCTGAAACAATGACTTTGGTGTGGCTACTTTAACTCTTGAATAAGAGTAAAATTCAAGAAAAAATAACCTATGTAAAAATATTTTCAAAGGCTGTATATAAAAAGATATATTACTCCGACATTAGAAAAGATATTTTAAAAATGAAAAGACATTTGCTTACATCCTGCTCAAATTCCATTAAGTTTGTAACTTATAAGTTGATTTTGGGTGTGCATGTCACTTTATACTATATACATTAAACTGGTTTTGAAGCATGAGTAATAAAAAAGTTTTGACTGTAGTTTTAGCTGTTATTTTAAATAAAAACTCTCCACAATCAATGTCTTTAGGATATCTTCAAGAAGTATAGCAGATAAAATATCTACTAACATTTGATAACACATATTAAAGAATAAAATTTCTGGATAACAGCAAGTATGTAGGAATTTTAAAAAATAATGACTGAGCTCTAGGTTAGTGTCAAGACAAAACTGTAAATTAGAGCTAGCCTTAAAGTTTCAAATGGAAATAATTTGTGCGCTCTGAACAGGATATTTGAAAACAATAGAAAGATATCATCTTGGACTATGATTTCTCATCGAGATTCATTTTCTCCAAATACATTAGTGTCTGTGCACTCTTCAGCCTATACGCTCTAGATTTATAAATCTTAAGTTCATAGTGTCAGTGATAAAGAAGAAATCATAAAATACTTCACTTATGTATCTTTTTAATAAAAGGCATCCATTATTTCTGTAAGACAAGGCTGTTTACACATCTGGTGGTTTCTATGACATAAATAAATATAAGCCACAGTAGTCTGTTTTATGATGTAACTTGAAATTCATCTTTCTATTTTCCTTAGTTACATATTTTTATAACAAAATTAACTTTCCTCAGTTACATGAAGACAATGAGCTTTAGCTTCTCAATTGATTTTACTTGAACATATGTTCAGAGTTAGGAAAACTATTTCTACATTTCAGTTAGTATCTTAACTGGGGAAATTATTGCTATATTTGTAGCTTATTGTTTTCACTATTCTACACTTAAATTGCTGTCACTCTTCATTTAAAATCAAACATCCCTTGTGAAGATAGACAATTTTTACAAATATTAATTAGTTTGGGGCCTAAAATAACAATTATCTGGAAATACGACTATTCATTTTCAAACTTAATGCTTATTATATTTGTTAGTCATATTTTAAGAACAATTAAAACAGCTTACCTATATTGAAAACACTCACATATGGTCCTGACATGGATACACACCACAAATAAAATTTGTTGATTTAGGAACAGTTGATTCAAATCTAGAAAGAGTACGGTCATAAAATCTCATATTTTCCACAATATTATGACCTTTTACTGCTTTAACCTTCAAAATACTTGGAGATTAGTCTCCAGATTTTACTTAATATAAATATATATATAAGCTATTCTGCAAATATTTATGTACATATTGAAACTGACTATAAACCTTCTGATTTAACAAGGGAAACTGATTGGCTCTATCATATTAAATAGGTATTTTCCCTCTCTTAATAAAAAAAATCATATATGTAATCTTTACTTCTGAGCTAAAAATGCATCTAAGATGAAACTCATTAAAATTTCATTATTCTTGGCAATATTAGTCAATGTAAATAAATAATTGCATCTATAAACTTAAATCATATGTCTAGTTCATCTGGTTCATTTCTGTGTTTTTGTCTCCTTGGCTTTCTCCTTCTCTGTATGTTTTATCATTCAAATAATGGAGTCAGTTCGATCTTCCCTTCTCAATAAATGATTAGCATATTTTTTGAAAGAATTCTTATCTTAACTCTTGACCAACCTCTTCCACATGCTACTTCTAACATGCTTTAACCACATCACATCCACATGTTCTAATCATGTCACATCAGAAGTAAAACTCTCCAAGCCAGTATGCTTTTTGTATAACATTAAGTGCTTATACCTTAAAGTCTACAGTGAAGTTTGCCTAATAAATAAAGCCAGATAATTTCAGTTGTCACTTTGCTTATGTGAACTGTACAAACAAAAACAGGATAATAAAAGGTATGAATTGAAGTCTATGTATAATCCACATAAAGCTGTTAGCATAGTGCTTAGTAGATGACAATCACTCAATTGTTTTAGGTATAATTACAAGTTAGTTAATATTACAAATGTTAGGGCTGGGATTTAGCTCAGTGGTTTCGCCACCTGCTGTGCAAGAGCAAGGTCCCGAGCTCGATCCTGGTACCAAAGGAAAAAAAAAAAAAAAACCAACCAAACAAACAAATGTTAGATATTGTCATCATTAACAACTTTTTCCATGTCACTTCTGTTGCACCCAGTGAGAGAGAACCAACCAGAGACCGATATTAAACCCACACAGGAGTTTATTACCGGCCGGGACCCGAGCCAAGCATCGGACTCGAGCCTCGACTGGGGGTTGACAAACATGTTTTATACACCTTTGAGCCCAACAGTTTCTAGGCCCCCCTATCGGATAGAACTAGTAAAG
>NW_004624745.1:2022217-2033438 GCF_000247695.1 Heterocephalus glaber | reverse complement strand
TTTCCCTTTGGGGTTGCTGTAGGTGATCTGGAAGTCTGTTTTCTAGCTTGTTTATGTGTCTTCTCATTTACACCGGGGGTGAGGGTGCTTCTGGCGCCCACGTGGCTCACCCTCTCTGCCCCAGGAGCCTGGGATGGTGGTGGGGGAGCTTCCTTCCAGGTGCTGGGACTGGCTGAGCTTCTCTGTCCTAGGAGCCTTCAATGGAGGTGGGGAGCTTCCTTCCGGGTGCTGGGGCTGGCTGAGCTTCTCTGCCCCAAGACCCTGGGATGGTGGCAGGGGAGCTTCCAGTCTATCACCATTTTAACAAGTTATCATAAGTTGACATAAAATGAGAGGTTTAACCAATACAAATTTATTATCTTACAGTTTAGTAGGTCACAAGCCCGGTACAGGTCTTACCTAAGTAAAATCTGGTTGTCATCAGACTGTACTCCTTTCTGGAGACATTAGAGATCAATCAGTTTCCTGCTCGTTTGGTTTTGTTGGCACAATTTAGTTGCTTGACTTTGTTGGACCAAGATACCTAGTTGGCTATAAAGCCAATCATTTGCCACTTCTAGAAAGTGCCACCTTCCTAGGCTTTTGTCCCCTTTCTCCAAGTACAAATCCAGCAGTTGACATTAAGCATTAGGAACCAATTCATTTTTAAACATTTCCATCTTTAAGACCTCACCTGAATATGATGGGCCCAGCCAGATAAACCAAGATAATCCTCCTAAATCAAGATCCTTAACTTTGTCACATCTGCAGAGTCGCTCTTACAAAATGTGGGTGTTCAGACATTTTTAGGGGGAATTATTCTCCCTATCACAGCCAGTGATTCTTAGAAATGTTCAGATCTGCTTACATTTCATAGAATGAGAATCTATAAAAACACTCTGAAATGCTTCTAGCTAGTACATTTGGCTATTTAGCATATTTTCAATTAAAAGATTTATTGTCATTCTTTTCTGTGGAGGAGAAAACTAGATAATAGCAGGTAGTCTTTTTCAATACAGAAAAATCAGTGAGTTACAGATTTTGAGTTGCTTGAAGTTTAAAACTCTTTCTCTACATGATGGCTAAATAATCTATTTTTAAAAATCATTGACAAAGACAGGCTTTCATCTTTCTTTTCTCCCAGATTCTCATACAGAGACAGCTGTCTCAGAGCAGGAGCTTGATCTGTGGAGGGTTTAGGACAATGGAACTGACCCAGACTGAGTTATCCGAAAATCTATACCCAAGTAACAATACAACAGGCTTTGGTATCGCCCTCAGTAGCAGAGTATAGCATTGAATATGTGATGTAGCTGCAGGTCACTTCTTCAGTTCAAGCTGTGGTTTGAAGACCCTAACCATCATAAACCCCCACAGGACCTATTAAATAATACATGGCAGACTCTGTAACATAGTCATTGTTTTGGGAGAGAATAGCATGATATATACTAATGCTTTGACTTTTGCTTTCATATAAAATATTTAAATATTAAATAATGCCAAAATTTTGCTCTGAGAGAAGTTATATGTTATGTGATGCTATTCAGTCTTTAAGCTTACACTTAGGAAACACTTTGATACTTGAAATAATTTATAAGGGCTGTTTTGCATATATTGGAAAGTTTGAAATATAAAGATCTCTATGAATTAATAGATCTGGGTTTAAATTATAAGTTTGCTTAGAATTTAACTATTTAGATTAGAACTGTAATCATTATTTTACCACTCTAGGCTCTGTCAAATGAGCTTTAGATGGCATTGTTAGTACCACTTGTTTGATGGAGCCACTAATAAATGGCTACACTGTGCTACTACAGAGGCACAGAATGCAGCAACTTCCACCAAAACCCAGTCAACTGCTTGGGAGAATCATTCATCAAACAATTACTTGCAAAAAAGTGACAGCATAACATTCATTTTAAATGTAGCTTATGTTATTTAACTTGTAAGTGTGCTTGGAATTTGAAGGAGGATGTCATTGAGAATCAATGAAATACTTAGATATAGCAAAGCAAGACTTTAACCTTTGGAAGGTGCACAGAGTTTAAATAATTGTGAATAAAGTAGTTAATATGTAAAATCATTTAAAAAACCATGAAAAAGAGGAATTATCATCATGAACTTTTGACACAATAGTACAACTGACCTAAAGCTAAGATGATTAGAGTTAGGGCGATCGAAGAGTTAGGTGAACCAGATATTCAGGACTTGCAATGAAGATGTGTGGACTAATCAGATAGACTAATTGGGAAAACAAGTCTTATTCCACATTCAAAAAAAAAAAAAGCTAGTCTTAAGTGCATATCACTTTTATCGTTTGGGGGGAAAAATTGAGAGAGTCTAAATGTTCTTTAGAGACAGGTATAGAAGTACAGGTATGTCAAAAATTTAGTAGTAGAATAAATTAAAGTGATGAACCAAGGGAAAGAATTGAGGATGGTAAGTTTTTGAACATAGAAAAATGAAAAGTGAATTGGGAAAGTTTAAAAGACCATCCAGAATTTGAATGGTTTGGTTTTTAAACATGCTAAATCTAGGATGATAATGTGATTGAATGCATAGATACTCTGTCTTCACTGAGGATTGTTAGAGTACTCACGTTTGCAATAAGCTGTAGCATTCATTGATACTGAATTAAAAATAGCAGTACACAGTACTCTTCCTAGAGTTTTCATTTTACATGAACACAGTGTGCATGTGGGGTGTCAGATTCAGATGCTAACAGAAGTAAAAGAGGTAAAAAGAATGAAAGAGTAAAACTGCTTTAGGTAGTGGTTGAGGAAGGACTCTGAGGAGGAGACAACTAAGTACAGATTGAATAATGATAAGGTCTTGGGAATATTCTAGGCAGAATTTACTTAAGGCTTAAATGCTTTAATACGAAAACAGCTTGCTTGTTTCAGGAAGAGCAAGGTCAGTATGGCTCAAGTACAGAGAGTAAATGATTAGAGATGAAGTCAGAAATGGTGGTATTGATACACATTTATTTTATGACATAATGCATGACTCACCCTGTGTATGTACAATCATGGAATGTATAAAGAGGTGAAGTGTATAGCAGTTCAGTTCCTTGGTTTTGCACATGAAGATTCTGAAACTGAGAAACCTAAGGAACAGGCACAAATATGGAATAATTTGGAATACAACCCATTGTTCTTTCTACTATTTAGCAAAGCCCTTCACAGTATTTTACTTCTTCACTCAGAAGCACCAGATAGTGCTGTATCTTGTTGTCTGAAACTATGATTAATAACCACAGTTTTGAAGGTGTGGAAGGCATAGATTTCTTGGCTCTAATCCATGCTTATCATTTTCTATTTGCTTTTCTTTCCTCTTTATTCTTTTTATGCCAAAAGCAACCTTGAAGAGGGAAGAACTCACAGAGGCAGACTATGGAAAATGCAGTTGAAAGGTTGGGGAAATTTTTTTCTCTTGCTTTGCCAGTGAGGTGCTTATGTGCACTATGGGAATATGGAAACTAATCATGCCTTTTGGAAATGATTTTCTAATATGTTTCAGTATTACACTGTAGTTTCTTGGCATTCTCCATATAATTATTGTTTTTTTCCTTTCCCTTTAGTTGTTTGCATTTTCTACATATAATAAGCTTTTTAAAAATGGATATATCTAAACAGATCCTAGCATATGGCAATACTCATTCCATATACTAAATAAATTTTACATATTCCATATACCAAAGATTATATCTCATTATCAGAATTTTTTAATCACTTGAATATTGATTTTATTCAAATTTTATTGAATGTTTAAATCAAAATAGTTAAGCTATCTCCAGATTACAGCACCTCTTTATTTCAACTTAGCATAACATAAATTTTATTATCAGTAAAAAATTAATGAATATATAGAATTGGTGTTTGTTAAATGAACAAGTGATTTTTACTCTGTATTCACATCAGGTATGTTGGATATTGCAGATATCCAATTTGATGATAGCCAATATTTGGATTATATATTTTCCCAAAATTCAGTGCCCCCCTATTTGATTTGTAATAATAAATATGTATAGCCCTGAATCACATTGTTTCATATTTCATTTATTTCTTCCAGTAAGAAATGACCCACGAGGAAATTATGTGAATTGGTATGAGATAAGAGGAAATGAATGCTCTCATAGAACTCTTTGATCCAGTCCAGCAGTTTTTTCATTGATTAGGCCAAGAAGTTTTCAAGAAAAGTGATTTGCTCAAGGTTACACAAGTAAATGGAAAATCTTAATATCCATGTTCTGATTACTAGCCCAAAGTCAATCTCTCAAATCTATTGCTAGTGTAATAGTCATCATTTATATAAGTATAATTAATGGTTCCACAGTGACCTTTGTGAAAACATGGAGCTCAAACTTCTCCCTTATGATATCCAGTCTGAACTGCACTTTCTTGGCAAAGATTCTGCTGTGCAGTTAGGTTGAACACTTATCATCAAGAATGATTTCCTTAGAACAATGTTTATTATGTAACAACATGCTTAAAATCGTCCAATTGCAATTATTGAATTCATAATAAATTTCATATTTTGTCACAGCTTATGAAACCCTACATAAGTTGGCCAGCCTGACATTCATTTGTAAAATTAATTTTGAAACACTTTCCATGTTTTCATTGTGCCCATAGCATGTCATGCTTGTTCCTTTTCACTGGATACACAAATTGCATTCTTTTTAGTTGGACTTTATATTAGTTACTCTTCTTTTTTGGATTAGTTTTTCCACTCTGACTTTTGTTTACATGATTGACTCATTTTTGATATTCAGGTCTCAGTTTTTATTTCAAGAAAGTGAGACATTCTTTTTATTTGTTAAATTAAAATAGCCTTCCAGTCACTCTGATACTATGTTGCCTTTTTTTCTCTGCCTAGCAGTCATTACTTTCTAAACTCTTTATGTTGATTCATACATCATTTAGCTGTTTTGTTAATAATAATATAATTTTGTATTTCTCAGTGAGAATGGGAATGGACACTGTCACTGTTGTGTATTTGATTAAAACTGCAATTCTCAGACAAGTGGGTGACATAATAAAAGTCTTTACAGTGAGTCAAAGCAAACTGATAGTGGAAATGGCATAAACACGAGAGAAAACATATGTGCAAATATAGTCAAAGGATGAGTCCTTCCATTACTGATGAGAGATATGAGGGCAACATAACAAGTATCTGTATTAGAGTGAGGAAAATCAGGTGATTATGACATCAATGTGAGACTAAATTGGAAATTAATATGAACAATTTGTCATGTTTTTCTCAGATATTACATTTTATTATTATTTTCTTCTTTATAAATGCATGCCAACATGTTTATTTTATTTTCCCATGGTTTTAAAATAAATCATGTGTTATAATCAATGATGTTTTTGTAAAAGAAACCACGATGAGTAAGAATAGGATGTAACAGGCATTCCTATAGTTAGAGTCACAACAAAAGAAATATCTTAGCTAATGTTTGATTGAAAGTTATCTTAGCTAATGTTTGATTGAAAAGCAATGGAATCAAAATATTTTGCTTAATTCAGATGTTGATAGCATTCTATCTTGATAAGTTCCTTACTAGTAATTGTTGGAAGATATTGAACAATATGGGATCGGGTGGCATGGTTAACAACTTAGAGGCAGTTTTGTTTTTTGCCATTAAATTCATGGACAGAATTCTATTTTATCTGTCCTCCCATTGCCTGTTTTTGCTCTAAATAGAGCTTTCAAAAGTTTGACTCTTCTCAACACACTACAGTTTTTGTTCAGTTATAGTGACTAGGTTCTTAGTCACTTTAATTTAGCTTACTATTAACCAGGCAAAAAGCAGTCCATTTAATAAGACTACAAACAAAAGACATTTAAGGAAATCTACTTATTTCAGAACGTGACAGGAAGACCATATTCCTACACACATTACTATGTAAATATATTGGACAAATATATTTTGTGGGTAATTTATCATTGATTAATTGGAGAAAAATGCAGGAAAGATATTTTCAAGAAAAATTTACATAAATGAAATGAAGTTACTATCAGTCTCCATTCCTTTTTCATCTTTATGTAAATTAATGGTTATAGAATAATTTTAGCTTCATTGGCACTTGAAATTATATATTTATTTTTTGGAGTGAAATTTTGTTAGTTTCCTAACTCGCCCTGTTCTCCTAGATACTAGTTATTCATGTACTTCGTCAGTTTGGGATAACATTTATTTCAGAGGCTGCAGGAATTCAACACGAATGTTAATATGGTAGTGTGTAGACAATTCTGGATTGAACCCTGAGGTGATAATATATATTAAGTAAAACATAGAGTTCTGTAGTCAAAAAGTTTAGAAAACTAAGTTTATCATATATTAACATTTTTTATTTCATTTCAGGTTTCTTTTGTTTATTTTTTGTTTGTTTTGGTACCAGGGATTGAACTCTGGTCCTTGTCCTTGCAAGGCAAGAGATGGAACCACTGAGCTAAATCCCCAGCCCATCATTTCAGTTTTGTTGTAGCATTTTTAGAACATTTTACAGTACACAAAATCAAGCTTATTATGAGAAACATGAAAACTTCTAAAGAGTCATAGAATTGTATATCCACTTAGAATGTGACCTTAAAGGTACGGAAATGAATAATGATCAGATCCAATAGAAAGATCATGTCAAGTGCTGGTAATGGGTCACTTCAGAAGCATTCCTTCCCTCTTGTTTTCATATCTCTTACCAGAATGTGTTTAGGAATAACATTTTGAATGGCATCCCCCGAGTGAGAATATTTTTTCCCGAAAATGTTCTACACAATATTGACTTTTTCATAGGGTTTTTACTAAAAATGACTAACTCATCATTTCCTCATCAGTCAATATTATTCATTATAGGACCCTGGGGATTTAGCTCAGTGGCGCCACACCTGCCTTGCAAGCACAAGGTCCTGAGTTCAATCCCCGGTACCGATAAAAAAAAGAATGTGCATATTTATTATATATCACAGTACTTTGAAGAGACGTTTCTCAGATGTTCTATATTCATCTCACAAAACAACACTTACATTGTAAGTTCCACCTAATAAAATGCTCCTATGCAGTAGTGATTTCTTTGAGGAGAAAAAGTTTCAATAGTTTAAAACCATGATCTTCACAGTAGACAACGCTGAATTTCAAATTAAATTATTTTCTTTAGTAAGTTATGAACTTGAGCATGTTACAAAATTGCTTTGAACTTCATATTCTCAAGAGTAAGAGAAGAATGACACTAGAGAAGAATAACACTATGTATATATGTATATGTAAATTGGCACAGTGTTAGAATATGCCTGAAATAAGTGAAGCAAATGGTTATTGTTTTGCAAATCCTTAGATTTCATCAAAGACATATGATAAAACACAGATCTATTTCTAGCAATAGTGCTACTCCCCCAAACATGTGTTCATGGCAATCCATTTTAAAATTGCTCATTTCATAGCAATTTCTGAAAGAAGTCTGTTCTTTGTTTATTCAAAGTGAAGAAGACTGGGCAAAAGACAAAATTTTTGTTTTCAAAAACACGTTCTTTTCATTGTTTAGACAAAATTATTATCTCATTTTCCCTCTTTTGGCTGCTCTATTTCTACTAGAAATTTACTAGGAAAAACAACATGCTTCAGCAATTCTATACTTCCTTCTAGCTAAAAGTCAGTGACTCCCTGAGGGTTTGGAATCTCAAATACACCCATGTTATTCTTTATGGGTATGAATCATATCTTTGCACTAATCTGTGTTTTACATGGAACATAGCACACAGCTGAATAGATCTGTATTTTGTGTCTGTCTTAAAGTATCAAGGCTAAACAATGAGGACTATGACTACAAAATGCATTCTCTTATGACCTCGTAGATGAACTGGAGAAACTGAAATATTTGGGATACTTTAATGGATTTCTTCATAGTGAAAAATGGATGTGAATGTGGTTAACTCTAGATGATTTCACAGGTCTGGTCGGCATTTAAATTCAGGTTCTAAGTTGTTTTCTAAACTGAGGCAGGTTCGCCTCTCTTGTTTGATTTTGCTATGTCCTATTTTGTCATTTCAGTATTGCTTAGTTCAATTTTAGCCTAATATAAGTTTGAGTACACTATTACATAAAAATGCAGGAAATTTTTGCTGATTTTTAGAAAGACAGCTTTATTTTTCAGAATTATATAAGCCACTAATAAGATGCAATAAAATGAGACAGTTTCTCTTAGATCCAGAATAACTGTACTTTAAATTTTTACATTAACTAGTTCAATATAGAATGAAAGAGTAAAGAGTAAACTCTAATTATACTAATTTTAGCATTTTTTACCAATTATTTACTAATAATATTTTATTTTAACTATATAATTCTTAGACACAGTATTGTATTATAATCTTCTAAGATTTCCTTTTTTTCTTTTAAGACATTTGTTTATGTGCTATTCTTTTGAGAATATATTCTGTTGAATGAAGTCATATGTCTTAGGCTGTTGAGGTATGGAAATAAACATCCATCCATAAGTAAATAATTATCTTATGTATGGCTTAAATTCTACTTGATTTTAAGTATAAATACATACTTTATTCCTCTATAGTTATATACTTAAAACCAAATCTAATTTAATGGAATTTCCATGCTGGTATCATTTAAAAATCTAGAAGCTGTTTATATTAACTTGACATTTGTTTTTCTTTTTTATGGTGTTAGAGGTTGGCTTCATACATGCTAAGTAGTAATGGTGTAGTGAGCTACATCCCTAACCCTTAACTTGACCATTTCTTTTTTAATAATGGAAATTCTTTTCTTACTACACTCATAAAGCTCCTACAAAGACTATCAATATATTGGCAGTTTTCCCATAGATTTGAATAGCATTTTCTCTGTCATGTTTTAATAGTTATTTAACTTAAAATAAAATTGTCATCAACTCATCTGCTAACAGTTTAAGACAAATTATATTCATGTTATGGTTCAGATTGACTTCCTCTGGAACCCTCAGATTTCATTTACGTCCTATATTTAATAGTAAATATAAAATTTGCTCCAATATTATAGCATAATTATATCATGGTCCAAATCTATTCCTTTTAATTTTTTTAAATACAAGCTTGTACTCTCCCTTGCCACTACATATATTTTCTTCACATTTCATTTACTATTATCGAGCTTTACTTGGATAGATCATTATTACACCATTAAACTGAAATTATATTTATCCACAACAAAGCCAGGATTCATAGAACCATTTCCTCTTTTCTCATCCCTAAAAAAATAGTACTGTAAAATCACGCATTTTTGATTTTTTGGAGGTTGATCTGAATTCATTTTAATGAGTGATATTCCAGATTTCTTTAGTAAGAGAATGTCAACTTGGAGATATATGAGAATATACATCTCTGTAATGATGTGAATATATTAACATCAAAACTTTATAACAACTTTCACCCTGCACACCACTTGTATTTATTGTTATTTCATAAGATATGTGAAATATGGTGTTTTAGTGCAAGTATATTAAAAATTGAATTAACAAGAAGCAGGGTTTTAATCTTTTGGTGAAATTTTATGGTCATGTATCAACAACTAAAGAGTAAATGTAGAAAATCTGCTTTTTGATAGAAAACCAGTTGCAAAGTATTCTTCCAGTACAGGGAACTGGGTATTTTAATAAATGGTGAGATTATCATGAATTAATGGTACTTAGGGACATCCTATTTCACTGTGTTGAGTCATTCTTTTGTATGACAAAGTCCAATGACCATGAACAAAGTTTGGCAGATTTTAAAACCAAAGAGAGTCAAAATTATAAATAGATAATATGCTGAATTATACAAGTCCAAATGACCAGAAGGAACTTGGAAGCCCAATATAATTGAAAAAATATTAAACTAGTCTCCTATAGTTCTGAGTCACTGTACCCAAATAGGTAAGATATGATTCTTGCTCTCTGGGGATATACAATCTAACTCTAGAGACACATATATAAATAAAAAGTACATGTAATATGTACAATCACAGAGGCATTAAATATTAACAACATAGATAATAATATCACAGTAACAAATTATATTTCCACTATGGGTTTTACAGCAGGGAGATACTGCTGCTTTGCTTTTCCATATACTCTTCTATTGAATATATTTCTTCTTTTTAAACTTTACTTCAGCTGAGAAAATTGAAGGCAATTCTTCTATTTTTCTGGCATAACACTTCCGACAAAATTCTCTTCCAATTGTAAAATATATTTCTTCCACTACACTGGTCCACATCTCCAAATATTCTGATACTTAAATATATAATAAATTATCATAGTTATACATGGTATTTCTCTTATATGTCCCAGTAACATAAATGAGGATGAGCAAGTGTCTTACGGGAAAGTAGTATAAGCCAAAATGTTGCTATTTTCCTACAGTGGTTATTTTGACAAAAGCTACTAGATTTTTGTATACATCCTGTGACGGAGACAGACAATAAAGGACTTATCAAGGCCACTACATTTATACCTTTTCACTCTCAGTGACAAGTTGTTTGCTTTCTTTTTCCTTCCCCTAAAATGTATTCATCCCATGGAATTAATACATGTGCCTGAGCATGCATTATCTTTCTTTTTGTCTTTATACTTGTGTATGGATATTTGGTTAGTAGATTTAAGACTATTATAAAATTGATACTTATGCTTCCAAGTTTCAAATTGTATATTGCAGAGTTTGTATACTGTTTGCATTCAGATAGTTGGGGGTATGCTCACTAGGCTGGATCTTTCAGAAATCTTCATAAAAACTCTGAGAGTGTTAGAGGAAAACCTCCTTAGGGAAAACTCTTGTAAGCAATCTTTGCACAATGGCACAGTCCTGTTGTGAGAAAGGATGAATAACACTGAATAGAAAATGATTCCTATCAATCAGATATGATTTTTTTGGCTATGGTTTCATAACATCCTGGTTATAGGGTTGAGGGGGTAATAGGTACTGAATATTAAAAGAAAGTAAGATCTAAACCATATTTCTTTGTGGTACAAGGTAGCAAGTCTTTGATCTTCATTACAAAAGAGTGACCACTCCTCCCTCTTCTTCTCCAGGAGAGTCCTGTGGACTGCATCATTAAGGTACAAGAACTTTGAGAGATACAGTGAAAATTTAAATCAGTCATATTGACAGTTCTGAGGTAACAGAGTCTTGGACCAAAAAAAAAAAAAAAAAAAAAAAAAAAAAAGAAGTAAGTTTTCTAAGAATACTAGGGGCAAAGAGAAAATGAACTTGCTTC